>JADRCC010094082.1:0-12698 GCA_019843855.1 Hylomyscus alleni
TGGGAATTGAACTCAGGACCTCTGGAAGAGCAGTCAGTGCTCTTAACTACTGAGCCAGCTCTCTAGTCCAACTTGTACTTTTAAAATTCAGGTAAAAATCAAAATAAGAGACTCCCAAAGTACAATTTCTTCTGTATGTAAAGCACTCACATATAAATAATGGTATATGTTCGTGTGTTTTTTTTTTTATTTTCTTTCTTTCCTTAGTTTGTTTTAACACAGTGTCTCCCTATGTATCTCAGGACTGCCTAAAGTTCACTAGCCCAGGCTCGGCTCAAATTTATGGTCTTCCTTCCTCACCTTCCCAAATGCTAGGATGACAGGCATGCACAATGAAACCTGGCTCAAGAATGGTATATATGTAATGTGTGTTTCATTTTTGAGACAAGGTCTTGCAGACCAGGCTAGTCTTAAATTTCTGCTCATACCACTGGGCACCTGGGTTGGCAGGCAAGTACAGCTACCATGGTATAAGTTTCTATCTTAGATTAAAGAGAAACCGTATCTGAATGACAAAGTGAAATTTCCTAACTGGATTACACCTAAATATTATGAGAGAGGAGTGGAATTGGGAGGTGACAGTATGTGAATTAGGGGGAGTGTGAGTATTTTAAAGCATTCTTTTTATAAGAATACAGGTTTGAAAAAAAAGAATATAGGTTTGTTCTGTGTGGAAACAAATTTGGGAGCATGTTCCTAAATGAATATGTATGTTTTGGTAGCACGCCTGAAATTGTCTGTACATATTTGACAACCATCTACATATTACTGAGTGTATGCATATGTATGAGTATGTGAGTGGTTTCTGAAAATTGCATAATTGAAGTTGGGTACAATAATTACATGTGTCCTGGTTAGTACTGATCGGAATCTTGATGGGATCTAGATTCACCTAGCAGACAAGTCTCTGCACAGACCCCTAAGGGGGTTTCTAAACGTGGGTGGCATTATTCCATGGGATGGGGTGCTACATGGAATAAAAAAAAGAAAGAGTAAAAGCTGAGCACCAGCCTTCATGACCACCGATAGCAGTACAATCAGGGGTACCTTCCACCAAACCATCTGCAGTACAGTAGTGTATCCTCACACTGAGCCAAAATGCAGACAGCCCCTCCCCTCTCCCCACCCTGTCTCGCCTTTGTAGGTTTTGGTGGGGGGGAGGACAAGGAAGTGTGTGCCTGTAAGGGTAAAAGTCTGTCTGCTCTATGACTTTCAAGACATATTCCTGTGAGTGAGCGAATGTGTTAACATGATCATCTGAGTAAATGGACATGATGGTGTGAAAGGCTTGCAATAGTGTGGACATGCAATAGTGTGGACATGCAGTAGTGTGGCTAATGACCAAAAGCAATTCCTCACTCCTGTTTTCCTTTAAGATTTGTTTTTATTGTATTTAAGTGTTTTCCCTGCAACTATGTATGTGTGAGCAGTGCCCACAGACGTCAGAAATCAGTGTAGGATCCCCTAGAAACTGTTGTTACAGACGTCTATGAGGTACCATGTTTTTGCTAGGAACCAAATTCCAGTTCTCTGGAAGATTAACAAGGCCTCTTAACAGCTGAGCCCCTTTTCAGTGTAGCTTTCTATTACTGATGAAGTTACATTTCTACATTTACCAGGTAAATGTCAATGTTACCTTCTTTTCATGAATTACATTTTCATGTATGATTTTTCTTGCTTGCTTAAGTTTTTGCTTCTTGCGACATGGATTCCTATGTCTCCCTGGCTGACCTATTCCTCCTTAGGTAGTCATTCTGTACAGTAGTCCATGTCGAATGAAAAGTTCCCTTTAAGATGGCCAGCTGGAATACTCAACACTAGGTGTCTGGGCAAGAGCATAGTGTCCCTCCCGCGAGGCTACTAAGTCAAACAACAAGCCCTCACAGCACCCAGAAGAAACTTCGTGGGGAATTTCAGGCAGCTGGAAGTCCTGCCTGATTTTGCTTCCCAGCTGAAGCTCAGCTCCTTTCCCTACCCTGCTGTAGGCACTTTCCCATCACAGGAGAACTATTTGTAGCATCTGTTTTCCCATCACAGGAGAACTACTAGTAGCATCCGTGGGAAATAGTTTGCTCTTCTCAGAGGCACAGTGTCTTCACACTTAGGCTGTTCTGCTCTTCTTTCTCTTCCTGTCACAGACTTAGAGGCGCCAGCCCCATCTCCAGACACCAGGCTTCAGTAGACATCTGACATAAACATGCCTGGGTCTGAACTAGAGAACCACTGGTCCCACTCTCAGGGCCAGTATCTCAATGAGCTTCAAACAACAGAACAACGTAGCAGTATAACTTACATTGCCTCCAGCCAGGCTGGCCTGAAGGTTGAGGCAGTTCCTCTGCCTTAGCCTCCTAAGTTCTCCAAACTGGAATTTTTGAGTTGCTTCTTTATACCCTGTGCACAGACCATATATAAGTAAAAAGAGATCGTTGTGTCTTTTTCTGCCTGTTGCAAAAGGCAGCCTGTTTTGTGGGGGAGGGGTTGGCAAGTTCAGCACCATAGCAGAGTCCATGCATATTTCCACATGTAATTGTGACAGTCAATTAGAGCTGAGGTCTCTTCGATCCACTAGATAGCATTTCCATTTTAATGAAGAGGCCTCTGCTGTTCATCTAAATGAATGGGGAGCTCTTCCATGGCTTGGGCTGTAATAGGAGTATCGGTCCACAAGGCCATTGAATCTTGTAATAAGTGCCCCGTATGTCTCCCAAGGTTGGTTACCCTAGAAAAAAAGCGTCACCTGTCTGAGTCTGGGGGCTGTTTACACCGAACTGTGTGGGTAAGACTTTACTTGTCCATTTGGTCCAGAGGATCCAGGCAGGCAGTCTTGGAGTCGTAGAATTGATTGTTGCTGGGGTATTGTTACTGGGATAGTTCAAGTGAGAGCTAGATTAGTTTATCTGCAGCAGTTCTCAACATGTAGGTCATAAAAACCCCTTGGGGGGGGGGTTGCATACCAAATATTTAAATTCCAACGCATAACAGTAGCAAAATTACAGTTACAAAGTAGCTACAAAAATAATTTCGTGGTTGGGGGTGTCACCACAGCTGTATTAAAGGGTCTTATCATTAGGAGGGTTGAGAACCAGTGAGCTAGTGCCTCTGCTGCTCTGGTACCCACTGAAAAGTGGAAGACATGGGCCCAGTATACAGCGCCAATAAAGATTAGAGGTGAATAATGTGTTTACTGTTGCAGGCTGTGTTTATAGGATTAACTAGAAGCTTTTGATTTGATGGGTCTTCCGTAAGTCTACTAAATCCAGGGCACTGATTTCTTGAATTCTTTAGCATTAGGCATCACTTCCAGTAAGAAGGGATTATAGTTGTTAGGCAGCTCCTGAGAAACAACTGAGTGGACTCAGCTCGACTCAGCATTCTCCATACTTGCCAACTTACCATGCTGTACAAGATCTGTTTACTAATAAGCCCATCCCGATATCCCAGCCGATGGGAAGCTAACATTCTCTATTGTCTATCTGAGAGCTGTTAGGAGGCCTAACATAGGATGTGTGTGAAACCTGCTTAGCCATAAAAATTCACATGCACACACACACACTCGTATTTGTGAGTGTGTGTGTGTATGTATGTATGTGCATGTGTCTCAGTGTCCAAATCCTCTTACTCCTACTTTTCTATTGTGTGGAATTGTTTAGGAATGCTATCACTTTCCATATCATATGATACAGTGCATAATTCCATTTTAGTCTCTGTTAGGTGAAGCTTGCATCCCAACAGGTACTTTTTATATACCTGGTAAGCCAGGAAGTTCATCAGGGACTCGAGCTAGGTCTTTAAGGACAGACTTGATCTCAGCGAAAGAAAGAAAACATTGCCTCGTCCACTCAAGATATGGTCTCACATTCTTGGCTGTTCACGTTTGCATGCTCTGTTTAAGGAGCCCAAGAAAGTTGAGGGCAAATTGTTCTCATCCATACCTTAGTGATACTTTACTGCCCTTGCTTCTGAAGGGCATCAAGAGGCCTTTCCACCTTCTTAACATCTTCAGGCTCTTGGATTCCTACCTCCCACCTGGCAACACTTTAGGTTAGATACCACACTGAGCAAAGCCCAGAATGGCTCTAAACAGGTTTAGAGCACCTGTTAGCACCTGTTCAGTAGGATACACCACTTAATTCAGAAGGTTGAGAGGAACAGAATAAATACTTTCTTTTAGTCACTGGCTTAACCCAAGGATTTGGGGAAGGATACCCTTTGAAGGATGGTTTAGAATGATGCCTTCTTGCCACCGCAAATCCCAATTAGACAGCAACAATGTGACACCAATCATTTACACAGTTCTCTCATGAAACTATGACTAAGAGAGAAGCCTTGGCCTGACAAAGCACCCTGTTATCTTATTTACATGCCACAGCAATCCCTAGGAACAAAAATGTCTTCTCTACAAATACGCGGGGAGTCGAGAATAATCTCCTGTCAGTTTAGAGGTTCACAGCCCTGCCTTTCTCTATTTGGGCCCACAGGGCAGGCTGACCTTTTCATGGAGCTCCAGGTCTCCGGCTGGCTCCCAATCAGTTGCAGGAGTGTTGCTTCACTAAAATGCCAGTGCTGCTGCCTCATTAGGCTAATGAGGCACAGGAGGAGGCCATAACAAATACAAAGTTGCTGGATGGAGCGATGCTGTACTGACCTGGAAGCATTCCAGATTTTGATTCCCGACCATATAACACTGCCTAGGAGAAATCGCTCAATTGATTGTTCTGCTGGCTGATTAATTTCCTGATTAACACCCACATTCTCTCCTTTCCTCGGCGCCACTTGTGCTGACTTTAAGGGATTTAGGGCTGATCGAGGCAAAAGATAGGCTCTCCAAGGTAGTCAATAGCACACAGGGAGATTTACTTACACTTTGACAGGTGTACATGAGGTGGATGTCCCACATAATCAAGACCTTCCAGGAAAAGAAAAAGCCCAAGAGAACAGAGAGATCGAGAGTGGACCTATATGTCTCCTTGAAGGAATTTGGCAACAGGATGAGAAGTCGCTGGGTCGAGGAATGCAAAAGCACAGCAGTGAATTGGGGGCTTTTATAACTATAGGCTTTAACTTATCTGTGGGTAACAGCTGTCGGGGCAGTTTTGTGAGGGAATGCAAATCAGGCAGTCTGTGGCTACAAATCTGCTTATTTTGAATATATGTAAAAACAACTGAGTGTGTAAAATGAGAGTTTGGTTGCCTGCCAACTTTTGCACTAATGCTTTCCAGCTTGCTATGGAAAAGAAAACAACATAGAATCAGTATGCAGAAGTCCTTTGTATCTTTTATACCCATGTATCTTTTTTGTCCGTGTTGTAAATAAGTCCCAGTATGAGTGCATGGAGTTGTGTGATTATATAGGTATGCTCACTATATTACTCATATTTATGTATATGAGTGAATATATAAACATACATTTTGCTATTTTTGTCTCTGAGTATGTACTACATGTCTTGTGTGTTAATATGTGAGTATGTTTGAGTCAATGTATGTGCATCTGTGAGTCAGTTTCTGATCATATGTGCTGATGCTAGTACGTGCTTACTTGTGGATAAATATGTAAGTTGGTTTGTGTGCAAATATATTAGTAACAAGATGTAAGCACATGATATGTGTATGTTTGTGAATATGTGAGCATAACTTTGTATATTCTCATGTGACTATAAATGTCTGTTTGTGTGAACATAACAGCAGAAGGATGTCTGGTGTGTGCAAGGAGAGGGGAGTAAGCATAGAAGCGATGTGAATAAGTCTATGGATGAATTATGTGAATGAATCCTACTGTGTGTTAATATGCAGTCAGGATCATGTTTCTGAGTGAATGTGCATTGTTCTGTGTCTGAAAATTCCAATATGTATATGTATGTAGTTATAAACATAGAAACTTGTATATATGAAAACTTTCATACACAAATTATCCTGTGTATGTAAATATGTTCTTGATTTGGAAAGAATTGTGGTGGCAAATATAGATGTAAATGTATGGTTGTGAGTAAATAGTAAATATTGGGTTGGGTCGTGTCCAAATTACTGATACATTTGTATGTTAACCAGCTCGTGTGTGTGAAAGAGTACACAAAAACGTATCAGTTTAAGTCTGATAATATGGGAATGAAAATGCAGACAAGTGTCCTTAAGAGATTGCATGAGGATTTTCATGTTCTTCTATATTAATATTTAGTATGTTGATGTGTTGGTGATCAGTTTTGTGTAAGCACAAGCATGTGTGGATAAAAATATGAACATTTGTGTTTTGCTTATGTAATGTGTGTTTCTGTGAATTGACTTGTAAGTATAGTTCTATGAGTGATTATGTGAATATATCCATTCATCTCAGACATGCTTATATATTCTAAGTGTATTTGTATGTGTTGATGTATAAACAAGCTCAAAGCTGAGAGTTGGGTCAGTGGTTAAAGGGACTTGTTGCCTTTGCAAGTGACCTGAGTTCAATTCCTGGTATTCACATGGTAGCCCACAGTCACTTCTAATTCTAGTTCCAATGCCTCCTTTCAGACCTCTATAGGCACTCTATAAATGTGGGACATAGACATACATTTTAAAATATCCATCCATACACATAAAATAAAAAGTAAAGTACTTTCAAATCTATATACAGCTCCTGTGTATGAGTGTGACAATAGACAATTTTAAGTGAAATGAAGGTATCAGAGGAGTGTGTACATTTGTGTGAGTAAATTTGCAAATGTGTATGTTATGCCTTCATATGAGTTCATGAATGAATAAATTGGGTACTTGTATGGACATTTTCATATAACTATAATTTTGTGTGTGTTAAATTCAAATATATTGAGCAAATATCTGTGCATATAGATAATAAGCTTACTAGTATATGTAACTTGATATGTACACGTTCCTCTATTTAAACTAACATGAACATTCGTTTGAATGACTTGTGCGAATTTGTGAGTATATGTGTATGTAAGTGAATCTATGAGTATTGTTTCTGTGTGTTGTAGTTTCAGTGTGTGAGTGTGATTGAATATCTAGGAATGGAATCTGAGTGATTCTTCCTTTGGAAGTTGTTCTTCCAGCCTCTGTGTTCCAGCCTTTCAGTGATAGGACTCAAAATATGACCACAGATTTTAAAATGCAGAAAGCCATAAAGCGAATTCACAGTGAGTGTTTATTATTTTTTGACAGTTCAAAGTGGCTATCACTAAGTCTAAAGCCAAGCCATTCTTCGGTGTGTATTACATCATACTGCTGCTATGGAAATATGCGTGACCCTCATCATTCGGCCCGCTGGCTTCACTGTAGGCTGACTGCCCAGAAGCTGAGCTACAGAAACAAATGGGTTATTTCAAGTATAGTGCTTCAGAAAGCAAGTGCAATTGGACATGAGTGTCTGAATGACTCCTCTGAAGTAAATGCTTCTCTATGTAAGGGGAAAAGCCAGATTTCAGTATTCAGGGTTATTGTAAACAAATGCTTGAGAAGTGCTATCTAGTTACAAGGGTCTCCTGTAGCACAGTCCTTGATAATAACTTTTGAGGCCCCTTACATGGCTTTACGGAATTGTAGATGTGTTTGGCAGTTAGTAAATGAGACTAAATTGCCAGCTCTGTCCTCCCAACTCCAAGGTCAGACTTCTTATCATAGATCATTTTGTATCATTTAAGAAAAAACATCTGTGGTCCCTTTTGGTGGAGCTCTGGGTGAGCTTAAAGTTCAAACACAGAGCCCTAGCTGAGGGCTCTCAGATGAAGGAGCAAATGGAAGCTGAAATGACATGCACTTCACCAGTCTGTGTAAATGTAGGCCATAAAAATATTTCCTTAACAAGAGCAGATACCTTCTGTGCTAGCAAATAACTTCAAAAGTATTCCCACATCTCTAATGGGATAATTGAATGGAAACCTCCAGATAAATGACCTAAGTGTCATCTTTAGAAGGATGGCTTCAGCCTAATAGTACAGTCCTCCCTGAGGAACTTAAGAGGGCAATACAAGAACAATCGCATCCCTACCATCCATCAAATTGCCAGTGCTGAAAGGATAGGTGCATGAAGCATCCCTCACTGTACAACACTGTAGTGTTTCTGTCATACCAAAAACTAACAATGAAGCCTAGGGGAGCTGCTTTTCAGAGCATTGTGACAATCCAGTTCTATTTCTTACTTCTGCTACCCTTCCTCCTCTTCCCTGTCCCTCCACCCATTGGTCCAGCCCGTCTTCTCAAGGAAAGAATAAACCACCTCTTTGAAAATGACAAGGACAGAATCCCCAAGGTACTTCCCTGTGGACTCAAAACAAGGTGAAAGAATTCTGGTCAGGCATGCAATACAGGAACTTGGAGGCAGGAACTGATGCAGAAGCCATGGAGAAATGGTACTCGCTGGCTTGTTTCCCCCACAGCTTGCTCAGCCTGCTTTCTTACAGCCCCCAGGATGACCATCCCAGGAATGGCGCCAAAATCATGATGTGTGATGAGTCCTCCCACAGCAATCAAGACAGTACACTACAGGTTTATCTGGTGGGAACATTGTCTCAGTTGAGGTGCTCTATTCCATAATGACTCAAGCTTGCATCAAGTAGACAAAATCTAGCCAGGACAATTAATCCATTGGCATACTTCAACTTGACATACAAATACATTTCTATTTAGCTGTAAACTTTCCTTTCTTGATCACCCCTAAAGTCTCATAGTCATGGTCATAATATCACAATATGAAACATTCCAGCTTTTAAAAGTGCTCCAGTCTTTACACATTGGAACAGGTTAAAAGTTTGATCTCTTTAAAGCATCCAAAGTCTCTTTCAAAGTTTGCCTCTCTAAAATAGCCAAAGTATTTTTAAAAAAAAAAAAAATCCAAAGTCTCTCCAGAATTTCAAAGTGTCTTTTATTGTGGTCTCTTGTAAAACCAAAATAAAAGTAAATACTCTGTTATTCCAGGGGGAAATTAAATGACATGAAGACATGACTGTCCCTGGGTATGGTTGAAGAGAAAGTTTTTGTTGTAGATATGAGTAAGAATACGACCAGAGGCAATCTGGAAGAGTCCAGAGCAGGGAGAGAGGAATAGACTAAACATGGCCAGTAGACTGAACCAGGTCAGGAAAGGGGAAGTGGAGGGGAGAGCAAGAGAGGAAGATTGAAAAGGAGGATGAGGGAAGGAGCAAAAAGGGGAGGAAGGAGCAAAGGGGCAGGGCAAGCCAAGGGAACCAAGAGATGTTTTTGTGTGGCAAAAGTGGCAGTGTTATATAGGGAATCAGAAGCTCAGGAAAGGGAAGCAAAGCCCATGGGCTGGAGAGGTTTAGGTCAGTGTGAAAGGAACTTCGAGGAGCCATAGGTACTGAGCAAGCCTTGTATGCTAATAGGACCATAGTTAGCCATCTGTTCCCAGTTTCTTTAGGATCTGACAAATAACCAGGGCACAAACATTGATATTGGGGAGCCTGCCAGAATTGACCACTCAGACACAGTTTACAGTCAAGGTAAAGTATTCCAGCTGGTTTGAGCTACACTCAGATACTCAGAACCTAAGTATAAACCTGAAAGTCCAGAACATGAGGATTTTTGAAGGCAAAAAACACATCCTGGTATCTGGCTAGGATGCCTCAAGGGGACTTCACAGTAGCAAACAGTTCAATAGACGCTAAAATAAGCAGGTAGCCAGAGGGTACCACCTAGGCAGGCAGTTTAACAAGCTAAAATAGACAGTTTCCTGGAGAGGGTGGTTTGCACAAGCAGGCAAGTTAACAGAAGCTAAATTACTTATGGTATCTTGATCTTGAGTTCTTAGAGTTGGGTAATTTTCCATGGGAATTTCTGTTAAACCTGAAATGGCTTCCGCAAAAATACAAGGTGGAGAAATAACTGTATTGTCTTAACCCTGTCACATCATAAAGCAAAATCGAAGCCCGACAGTATTAAAAAAAAAAAAAAAACAAACCCACAACTCAATGTCAGATATCCAGGATTCACTGATGAATTTTCTGGCCTCCTCATATTCAGATTGTCTCCTAGGCTCAGGCTAGCTCCATTCCACAGCTGCTCTTGTTCATGGTAGTTACCTCGTGGTCCTAGCATACTGTGCTATTGTGTTTGAGAAACACCTGCAACTGGGTCACACCTTCACCACTAACTTCTCCTGGACTCTCTTTGGGGACTGTGAACTTGCTGCGTGATACCAGAGTGTGTGTTATGTCTCTCTCTCTGTGTCTTGGTCTCTGTCTTCCTCTCTCACTTTCTTTCCCTCCCCCTCTTCTCCCTCTCCTCCTTCCCCTTCAATTCTGGGATTTTCCCTGCTATGGAGGCCTTACTTTCCAAGCCCCAGCTTATCTTCATGACCCCTTCATGCCTTCAGAAGCAGTATCACCTGGGAGACTTAAACATATTACGAACTTTCGCTGCCACCTTGAGATGCAGCCTAACCACCCCACACACGCCTTCTGTGTGCTGACACTCTTGGAAATCATTCAAGACTGTTGCAGCCCCCTTAACCACGGCTAATTCTTCAGCTCTAGCTAACCAGCATTGATTGACACTGTAAAGCCAAGGTTTCACTTTAATGGATCTGGTCTCTCATTGAGCACAACGAATTCTTAAGCCCTATTTGATCTGAAACACAGATTCTTACTGCTCAAAACATCAGACATGCCTGATAGTATTTAAGGAACTCTTACACTTCCTTCTGAAACTTCACAAACCCTTGCCTCTGTCATCTGTACTACTCTCAGCATCTTCTAAATCCACACCAAACAACAGCTTATTAGGCATTGAGCACACAGAGGTTTTTCTAGGGTTTAAAGAATGTGTGCCCAAGTGCCTGTCCTACAGCACATAACAAGTAGAGAAGAAAACTCCAGCTGGAGAATAGTACATATCTCTGGGCCTGTATGTTATGTTCCTTTTACACAAAAGCTTTTGGCTTGGTACCTTCACAATGCGTAGAAAAAGGACTAAAGGCCTGTACATATGAAAGCAGAGGTATGGGTGAAGCAAAAGGCCTGGAGACTGGATATCTGGGTTGCTCCACTGGCTCTGGACCTGTCAAGGTCCCTGGAGAATGTGGCTGGTCAGGTTACTGAGTGAAATATTTTACTGTGTCAGCTCAAAGGCCTCGAAAGGCTCTGGCTGATAGAAGACTTGAAATCTGCTCTCAGATAGAAACCGTAGCCTGTCAGCACCTGTCTAAACTTCGTGAACCACAGCCTCATTTGCAGCCTTGCTTTTTTACTTTAACGGGAGAGTTGCCAGTCATCAGGAAATGCCCTATTACTGCTCAGAAAATGGCAACATCTCAAGCATCAACTTCCGGAGGTCTCCTCCTGCAGACATGTAGTCCAGCCCAGTCAGTCATAAGGATGTACACCCTTTTTACCTCTCCCTCTTCCTTTGCTGAAGCAGCTAGAAGCAGCAGCAATCAGGCAGAATTGGTGTTCCCACACATGCCTTTTTCCAGAGGCTGGGAAACAGTGACTTGGTGCATATTACCAGACAGCATGTGGTGTTGAAAGACACACCTTCTAAAAAGTAAAAAGGGAGGAAGCAGCCAGGTGGGAGCCTCAGAGAAATGCATTGTTTCAACTCCCTAAAGAACACAACATGAAGTTAAAAGGAACAAATTCTCCAGATTGATGGGATCTTCCCTCCAGGGGTACCTGATTCATTTAAGAAAATTAGCCTACTTACAATGACCTTCGGAGCTGAGCCATACTGTTTCTGTTCTCTGCTCAAAGCCACATTGCCCTTGTCTTGACTGTATGAGGTGTCAATTCCATCTAAGCCTTGTTCTTGTACATCTGTTCCCTGGGCTGAATATGTGGCATAAGATGCAGAAAAAGCATCTTGCTCACATAGCAGATATGGATGGTGTTTATTCAGTAAAGCGATTTCAGATCCTTAAGGTTCAGGGCTGTCTTCACAAAGACATGTTTTTTCATTAGCGAATCAGCATTTTACTAATCAATTCGTTTCTAGCCTGGAAATGTCGTCGATAATGTCATATGTGCGTACTCAGTGCAAGGGAGCTGGCTTTTTCCGAGTTCGCTGATTTATGCACTCCAAATATCCAAGATTGTTATGAGTACCGTTTTCTTCCAAAGAGCAGCTTGTGAATGAGAATAGGCCCTAAGCATTACTAGGAGGCACAATTTATTTAATATGCTGACCAAGGTCAGAGAGAGAGAGAGAGAGAGAGAGAGGGAGGGAAAGAGGGAGGGAGGGAGAGAGGGAAGGAGGGAGGGAGGGAGAGAGAAAAGAAATAGATCACTAAGAGTCTCCTATATAATTGCTGACACTGTATGAAATCTGCTGTAACCTTGTCCAACTACCTATTTTGTTCTTGGTTCATGTTCACTTTGGGTGTGCCTTATTACGAACATGTTTTTCATTATCTTTCATATAAAATTTTATTTTTAATTATTCCAAAGTGAGGAGGCTGGGAAGATGGTTCAGTGGGTAAAAGGACTTACAGTACAAATGTGAAGACCTGAGTGTGAATCCCCATCATGCATGTAAAATCCAGGCATGGTTATATATGCCTTGGAATCCCAGTGTTGGGACCTTGCAGCCAAGTGAATCTGAGAGATTGCTGGTCAGCTAGCTTGGCCAAATTCATAAACTAAAGGTTCAATGAGAGACTCTGTGTCAAGAAATAGAACGGAGGATGATTAAGCAGGACACTTAAAATTCTCCTCTGGCCTCTACACACAAGTGGGAACATGCCCCCCCCCCCAAAA
>JADRCC010094139.1:0-11658 GCA_019843855.1 Hylomyscus alleni
TATTATGTGACCTGGAACAAATGTCTACATTTCTCTGAACCCTAGTAATTTTCATCTAATAAACAAGGACCAGGCAGTTTCTCTGACTTTATCCTAGGCTAGTTATGTGAGTTCTAGCCTCAAGTTGAGCAACTTCCTTTCACTGCAATCAGTATGGTTCCCCTTTGCTCTCCTCTGCTGGGGGTAAGAACTCAGGCTTCCAGAGTAGAAATGGGAAGTACTAGTTTCAGCAAAAGGGAGTGGGGAAGAAAGAGATTTTCTAAAGAGCATCATTGTTTCTTTCTGTTCCTCTCAGAGGTCCTGAGACAGACAGACCCTGTGCTTAGACAGCCCCTAGAGTAGCCCTCCTGCCTGACACTTCATTAAATGCAGGAGGCTGGCAAAGTGCTAATTGATCTAGGACACTTGCAAGTTCTCCATTCATTAAATGTAGCAATCAAATGTCTCCCATTCCACAATAGCTTCAGTTCCTATCCTCCTTGTCGGGACAGTGTACTTTGGGGAGCTGCATGTAATAGAAGTCACGAATGAGCTCTTGTGTACTAAGGCTCCTGCAACACACAGGTCCCAAGAAGACCTAAAGAGCAAGGCAAGTTGAGGATAAGGGCAACGGCCCTCTAAGTTGGGAACGAGCTCAGTGTGACCTAAAAACTAAAAGGAAACTACTAGCTGTCAGGCCCCACGCCTAGGAAACTGGAACAAACTAGGGCAAGTTGATCCCAAGTAGCCATCCTCTGCCCCTTCTTCCTCCCCAGGTCCTTACCCAGTCCTTACAAATGTACCCAGCTTCCTTCATGGGGACATTCTCAGTCTGCCTCACTGTAGCCATTCCTCTTCTTAGGACTCCTACCCCAATAAGAAAGGAAACAGAAATCCTTACTGTCCCACTCCAAAAATCCCTGTCCTTTTGGACCAGTGCAGGGAAGGAACTGAGCCTAAAAGAGCATCTCCCCCCAGCCAGTAGGACCTTGGTGAGGCTAAAGAGTGACTATTTCTCCTATGCAGAAGAAATGGAGTAGGTCTGGGAGTCCACATGGGCTCACTATAGACCCATCTCTCTAGACATCAGTTTCCCTACATAGCCTATGTGACACCCATAGACTCAGTGAGCACTCAGGGTCCATCCTGCTGACAGGCCTGTGTGAGGAGTGACCTGGCAGTCCCAGCCCATTCCTCCACTTGGGTCATTTCAGAGCTGACTTCTCCTTTGGGCTGGTAAGATTCTTGCTGTGTCATGATGACCTTGGCATTCTCCCAAAAGCCTGGTGACTCATAGAGCCCCAGGGTGTAAGAAGGAGGCCTTTTGCTAGATTTTTAGCCCAGACCTACCTTGTATTTCCCTATGTCTCAAATAGCTGATCCTCAGTCACAGTCTTCACAGTCTAGAACTCTATCTTGGGAAGGTAGGTGGGTCCCTCATCCCCAACAACCCTTGGGAACTGAGTGTCTCACTCCTGCAAAGCCTCCACTCAAATTTCTTCCAAAACAAAAGGCTGGGTATGATTTGACTTTAAAATACAAGAACCCAAACCTTAGCTAACCACAGACCAAGTACTCAGGATCTCTTTGCCCTTATCTGGCCAGATATCTGTGGCTAGAGATCTTAATCATGTCTTAATTCTCCTAAGTCACCACATGTCCTTAGGTAGATCCTTCCCCTGCCATGGTACTTGGGCAATGTGAGGGGGTGGCAAAGATGAGAGACTTCTAGCTACCTCTCTAATTGCCCCCACTCCCACACATGGTAAGATTAGATTTTAGTTCTTCTCATGTTCCTTACTTCAGAGATCAGTGAGAGTCATGAAGCCAACAGGAAATACAAGGTCATCCCCATCCCTGAGAAGAATGGCTACCTCCCACCCCCACTGTCCTTAGTCCTACCTCACCTCCCTTGGGTGACTTGAAGCCAGGCAGACTGTCAGTTGCAGGGGCTGAGCTAAAACAAGGAGAGCAGGTTCTATGTCTTGTTAATCCCGAAGAGAATAAGAACAAACAGCTCGGGGTGTGGGGCAACTGTGACTCAGCAGACCAGTCCCCTGCCACCAATACATTGGCTGGAGTCTGTACTGATTTCCTCCCAGTTAGTTGGAATTTGATCATGAGCAAACACTGCCTGCTTAGAGAAGTCTACAAGCCAGGGTTCTCATTGTTTCTTTTAGTGTCTAGTTCCCAGCAAGCCAGCCCTTTTTGGAGTGTGTGAGGCCAAGATAAAACCCTCTGAAAATGAGCAGTAACCCACATCCCACTGATGGAAGATGCCAGAGGAAGGCATTGAGGGTACTCTGAAGAACTAAGAACCATCCTAGGGGGAGATCCTGGCCTAGAATTGGACTTCTCTATGCTGAGCTTTGTGGGACCTACAAGGGCAATCATCTTGCACAACAGAGTAAAAGCTTTGCCCAGCAGAGTGACTTGGGGGACAGTAATTAGGCCACTCAGGTGGCCATGCTAGGTATCACATGAGGGAGTGACAGATGAGGAGGCTCCAGAGCAGCAGAAGCCCAGCTGGCAGCAAGTCTTAGAAATTTTCAAGAAAGTCATAGCATTGAGGTTACTGGCCATTGGGCTCAGGCTCCCAGAAGTTCATATGAAGGTGGCAGCTATCATAGGAACCCACTCGCCAGTGCTCAGAACTTTAATTCTGAGCACTTGACAGACATGGGCACTGAATAGAGGGAATTGCTTGCTCATGCCAACACAGGGTGTTAGAGTTTGGCAACAGCCCTCTATGGAGGTTTTGGGATCCCAGAAGAGCCTAGAAATGACATGCACACAATTGCTTCCATGGACTTGTCACTCAGCAAACCCCTGAAGACAAACATTCAAGCCATGGGAATCCCTGAGTGCCCATAACCATCCTTATCCAGAACTGCCATTTCCCATAGAAATGGGTTCATCAGTGTAGCTACATGGTTCACTCTCTTTTGTTTGTTAATATGTTACTGAGGATATACCATAAGGCTTTCTGCATGCTAACCAAGTCTACTACTCAGCCTCAGACTCTCCTGAGCCTCTGCTCCCATTTTTTTTTTTTTGAGACAGGGTCTCACTATGTTTCCCAGGCTGACCTTGAACTTGTTATTGTCCTGTCTTAGCCTCCCAAGTACTGAGATTACAGGTAAAATACTAGTACATCTGGCTTAGTCATTTTTGAGGTTTGGATCTAATATGGTATTACCACTACAGTGTTTTGATTTGATTTGGTTTATTTTATGTATATAGGTATTTTACCTGCATGTGTATCTGCATCACTTGCGTGCCTGGTACTCTCAGAGGTCAGATCCCCTGAAACTGGAGTTACAGATGGTTGTGAGCCACCATATGGATGCTGGAAATCAAACTAGGGTCCTCTGAAAGAATAGCTAGTGCTCTTAACCACCAATCAGCCTTACCAGCCCCACTTCATTTTAAAGAGCTAGTCAGCTTAGGCTATGTAATCAGCTTGGGCCATGTTGTATACTAGTCTACTTGTGATAACAGGAAGTTGCTTATTGAATATTGTGCTAAAGAGAACAGCAGTTCACTGTCTGGGGGTCCCTGATCCATGGAGCCCAGCATCTTTCCAGGTCATGGTGATCCCGGGCAGGTAAGGCATATTGTTCTAGCTGCATTCTGCATAGCTTATTTGATTTTGCAAGGTTCATACCACCCAGGCCCACTCTGTCTGAAAACGCATCCCAAACACCTGAGAAATTAGTGTGAAAATACCTTGTTAGATAAAGTGTTTTGAGTTTTTAATTAGATATACTTGTAGTAAAAGTTTCAGCAAATTACTTTTGTATAAATATTCAGGTCCTTAAAAACAGAGTTGCTTTTTCTATAGAGAGTGAGTTAGGATATAGATGGGACCAGTGCCCAACTCCTGTTCCACTTGCTCACCTCTCCCCATGAAGTAGTAGTATCCTGTGTAGCATGGGTTCACACCTATCCCACGTTCCTAATTATAGGGTTTGAGATGAAAGGGAAAATGCCCTACTCTATTCCAAGAGCTTGGTAGTCATTTCTGCCCCTCCTTCTTGTACCTGGTTTGGCAGGATACAAAATGAAAGCTGGGATACTGAACTGAGTGTGCACATTAGCTTGGAAATGAGCATCATGAACTTACTTAGGTTCTTTATAATATTTACTTTTGTAAATGGTATTGTTTTAAATCACTTCTTTTCCAACTCATTAGTAAATGAGTTTTATTTACTATAAGTAAATAAAAGCAGTTAGCTTGTATCTATTAATATTTACAGTGGGGTTTTAGGGGTGCTATTTGGTTTAGTTTTGCAGTGTTACAGATCAAACCCATTGCCTAACACTTGACCACTGAGCTATATCCTTAGCCCCAAATATTTATAATTCTTATTAGAATATTTCATCAAAATAACACAGACCTTAAAGGCACAGCTAGACAACTTTTCACAAACTTAGCACACCCTTGTAAATTTCTCCCCCATTAAGAAAGGGGCTTGAAAGATGACTCATTGGTTAAGAGTATTTGCTATTTTTGCTCAAATCCAAGTTTGATTCCTAGTACTCACAACAGGCAGCTAAAATCTTGTAACTCCTAATCCAGGGGATCCAGTGCCCTTTTCTCCCTTCTATAGGTACCTGTACTAATGTGCATATACACCCCCCAACATACCCATATACATAATTAAAAACAAAATAATTACTTAAATAAAAAGAAGAAACAGTATTATCATCTGAAGTCTTAGCACTGTAGAGGCTGAAGCAGGAAGATTCACTTCAGAAAAGACATTCAAAACTAGCCTGCCTAAGCAACATAACAAGACCCTGGATTAAAACAATGTAAAACATATGGTGGTATACTCCTCCTGTAATTCTAGAAAGGTAGAGGAAGGAGGATTAGGAGTTCAGAGCTAGCCTTGGCTACATAATGAGTTTGATGCTAGTCTAGGATACAGGAAACCCAGTCTCAAAAAAATTTTTAAGTAACTAAAGCCAGGTGTACTGATACACACTTGTAATCACAGCACTTTGGAGGCTGAGGCAAAAGGATTATCTTGAGTTTAAGGACAGTCTGAGCAACATAGCAAGTTCAAAACTTAGTTAGGATTACATAGCAAGACCATGTCTCAAAGCTACAGCAAAAAAAAAGTATGTACCCAAAGAGTCTCCCACTTTGCAGCCATTGTTTCCCTAGGAGTAATGTCAAACTTTCTCTCCACCCCCTGCTCAATCATTTTCATCCTCTTTTCTTGGTACGTATTGTAATGCATAAATGGTAGCTATACTGTTGTTGGCCTAATCTAGGACATTTCTGTCTTCCCACACAATTCTTGGGTACCCTTGCCAGCCAGTCTACTACCTCTCCAGGCAACCACTCATCTGAGTCCTGTCATAATAGTCTAATATTGCCCATTCTGGGGCTTTTAAGTGAATTCATGAGTATATAGCCTATGTCTAGCTTCTATGGTTTATCATAATATATTTAAGATTTGCCAATACTGAAATGGTAGCTCATTCCTGAGTAGCTGAATACAGATATACAGTTTGTCCATCTACATGCTGGTTTATTTGAGCATGTCTGGGCTATTTTAAATTAGAGCTGCCATAAACATTCATGCACAGATCTTTGGGTAGCTGGCTGCCTGCTTTTATTTCTCTGGAGTAACACCTAAACATGTATAGCTACTTCATCTGATAAGAAGCTGCAAGGCTGTTTTAGATTTAATCATTGCATGTTTCTACACACAGTCTATGAGTTCCATACTAACACTAGGTCTGTCTTTTACTTTGGCTTTTTTCCAGAAGGGAGTTCTATTTGACATGGGTAGCTCAGGTTAGCCTGGAACAATGTTGCCCAGGCTAGCCTTTTACTCTTCTCTCAGCCTCCCAAGTGGTTGAATTATACCAACATGGCCAACTATCACCGTTTGTATTACATCTATTCTAATGAATCTGAAGTGGTGTCTTGTTAAAGTTACATTTTTTGACACCTGACGACCTTGAATATTTCCTATGTATTTTATGGCCATTCATTTCCATTCTGGTGAAACATCTGGCCAAACCTTTTACCCATTTCAATTACATTGTTTTTCTGTGCCATAGGAGCTACTTAGATATTCTGAATACAGGTAAATTTAGTGAATGCTATCTCTAAGGGTGATACTTGTCTTTTTGGTGCTAGGGATTATACTCTGGGCCCTGCATATGCAAAGCACATACCCTACCACTAAGGTCATAATGCCAGGCTTGCCTATTTTCCTTCGTTTCTCTTGTTTCATAATACTGGATATTGAACCAGTCGTATACATGCCTTTCAGATTTTCATATCTCTCTTTCCTCTCCCTACCCCCAGTGTAGGCCTTGAACTCACTATGTATCCAAGGATAACCCTGAAGTCCTTATCCTCCTGCCTCTACTTCTGGAATGCTATGATTACAGGCTGCAGTACAATGCTGGCTTATGATTATTACTTTATATCCTAAGAAATCTCTGTCTACTCCTATCACTTTTTTTTTTTTTTTGGTTTTTTTTGAGACAGGGTTTCTCTGTGTAGCCCTGGCTGTCCTAGAACTCACTCTGTAGACCAGGCTGGCCTCAAACTCAGAAATCCGCCTGCCTCTGCCTCCCAAGTGCTGGGATCAAAGATGTGGGCCACCACTTCACAGCTTCCTATCACTTTTTTAATCTAGCAACTTGGCCAAACTCTCATTAATGCTAATAATTCGTCTGTAGGTTGATTTGAGGTATTTTTTTTTAATAAACAAGCTATCATATAATAATGACAGGTTTCTGTCCTCTTTTCAAACCTTACACCACTTTCATTTTCTTGTCTGATGACAAGGGCTTTTAGTTTAAGACTGACTAAAGAAACAATAGCAAGCATTTAGAATTTTCTCATAGACACCCAGATATATGTCTGTGATTGTATTTGCAGAGAGATTTAACTAAAGAGAGACCTTACCATGAATGTTTATGGCACACCCTATTGGTTGATGTCCCTGACTCAACAAAAGGAAATGGGAGAAAGTAAACTAAGTATCCATATTCATCTCTCTGCTTCCTGGCTATCAACACAAACTTCACACCCCATCACCATGCCATCCCTGACATGGCAAACTACCCTCAAACTGTAAACCTGAATAAACCCTTCATGCCCTAAGTTTCTTTCTGCTAGTTATTTTTTCATAGCAACAAGAAAGGTTAAACAATACCCCATTTTTGAATGGTGTTTTTAGGGTGTTTGGTAGATGCCCCAAATCAAATTAAAGAGATTTCATTCCCTCTTTGATTAAAAAAAAAATTAAATAGAATTTTTTTTCTAAAACCCTTTATCTGTACTTATTGAACTTAAAAAAGTTGCTGTATAGCTGGGCAGTGGTGGCACACACCTTTAATCCCAGCACTTGGGAGGCAGAGGCAGGTGGATTTCTGAGTTCAAGGGCAGCCTGGTCTACAGAGTGAGTTCCAGGACAGCCAGGGCTACACAGAGAAACTCTGTCTCGAAAAAAAAATTGCTGTATTTTAAAAATCAATACACAGAAATAAAGATTTCTCAGAAGGCCTATTGTAATCGCAGCTACTCAGGAGTCTGAGGCAGGCATTCAAAGCTAATGTTGACTACAAAGTAACTTCCAGGCCAACTTGAGTAAGTTTTTGAGACTCTGTCTCAGATATTTTAGGCAGGCATGGTGGTACACGCCTTTAATCGCAGGAAGTAGAGACAGGTGGATTTCTGTGAATTTGAGGCTAGCATGTTCTTTGTAACAAGTTCAAGGTCAACCAGGGATAAGATCTAGGACCGTCTTAGTTAGGATTTCTATTGCTGTGATGAAACACCATGACCAAAAGCAAGTTGAGGAAGAAAGGGTTTATTTGGCTTACTCTTCCACATCATAGACCATCACTGAAAAAAGTCAGGAAATGAACCTCATGGCTTGTTCAACCTGTTTTCTTATAGAACCCAAGATCATCAGCCAAGGTTGGTACCTCCCACATCAATCACTTAAAAATTTCCCACTGGCTTGCCTACAGGCTGATCTTATGAGAGTATTTTTTCAAGTGAGGCTCCCTCCTTTCTGATAACTCTAGCTTGTATCAAGTTACCATAAAACTAGCCAGGATAGGAACCATATATAGTTCAGTATTTGAGTACTTATCTAACATTCTTGAGTTCCTGAGTTCAGTCACCAGCAGCACATACACACAATGGTTTTTCAGAATTTTTCATTTAATTTCTTTTGAGGGTATTGGTTTGTGTTTTTGTTTTTGTTTTTTGTTTTTAGATTTGGTTTCTTTGTATAGCCTTAGCTGTCCTGGAACTCACTCTGTAGACCAGGCTGGCCTTGAACTCAGAAATCCACCAGCCTCTGCCTTCTGAGTACTGGGATTAAAGGCATGCACCACCACTACCTGGCTATATCTTTTTTAAGATTTATGGTTTTTTATTTATGCATCTGTCTGCTAGCCAGTCAGCCACATGTATATGGATATCCACAGAGGCCAGAAGATGTCATTAAATACCTTGGAACTGAAGTTAAAAGCAGTTGTGAGCTGCCTGATATGGGTGCTGAAAACCAAACTTGGGACTCTGTACAAAAATAGCAAATCTCTTAATAATACTGAACATCTCTTCAGCCCCTCTTTAAATCTTTTAATGTGATTTTCAGTGATTGATTTTATTGTTGCTTTTGAGAGATGTCTCACTATGTAGCCTAAGATGGTCTTAAAACTCATTATCCTCTGCCTCAGTATCATAAGTACTGAGATTGTAGGCATGTACCACTGTGCTGACCCTCAATGACCACTCACTTTGAACTGATAACACCCCCCCAACTCAGCTTTTTGAGTACTAAAATTATAGTCAGTCATGTACCACCATGCTAGCTTGCTTGTCTTTTTTTTTTCTTGCTGTGTATGTGTCCTTCTGTGTGTGTGTGAAGATACATGTACATATGTATGAGCCTATGTGTAGATACCAAAAGCTGACATCAGGTATCTTTTTTTCCATTGCTCTCTCTACCTTTATTCTTTGAGACAGGAACCCTCATTGAACCTGTAGTTCATCTGTACAGCCAGGCTAGCTGGCAAATGTGTTCCAGGCTATAAAGGGAAACTCTGACTCAATAAACAATCAATCAATAGTTTTGCATCTGCCTTTGTCATCAAGTTGTAAAACTAAAGTTCTCAAAGTGGCATTAGAAGTATTCCCCTTTATTCTGTCTTCAGGGGAAATTTACTTCAGACTGGAATTCTCTCTTCCTTGACTCTGGGAGAAGCCATTGGCAATGTTGTTCAGGCCAGGAGTTATCTTTATATCATTGCCGCCCCTTAGATCCATTCCTCCATTATATCCTAGGTTGGATCATTTTTCCATCTTGCTGAACATGGTGGCACACATTTGTAATCCCACTACAAAGAAGGCTGAAGCAAGAGAGTTGTCTGTAGTTTAAGGCCACCCAGGATTACATACTGAATTTAAGACCAACCTGGGCCTTTACTCCCAGCACTGGAAGACAGAAGCAGGCAGATCTCTCTAAGTTCAAGGCTAGCCTGATCTACAGAACTATTTCCAGGACAACCAGGGCTATACAAAGAAAACCAGACTTGGGAATGGGGTGAGAGACCAACCTTGGTTACATGGCAAGGCCCTGTCTCAAAAAATAAAATTAAAAAAAAATTGTTAAGTTCTGTGTCTCAGCCAGGCTGTAGTGATACACACATTTAATCCCAGCACTCAGGAGGCAGAGGTAGATGGATATCTGTGAGTTCAAGCTCAGCCTGGTCTACAGGATAAATTCCAAGACAGCCAGGGCTATACAGAGAAACTCTATCTTGAAAAAAAACAAAAAAAATTCTTTGTCTCATTCTAATTTGTTAGGGTTTTGTTAGATTGGGTTGGGTTCTGTTGTTTTGGATTTTGTTGGTGGTGGTAGTATTTGAGATAGGGAAAGGGTCTTATGGTATATACCTGAGGCTGACTTTGAAGTCCAGATCCCCCTGCTCCAACTACCCAAGTACTGGGATTATAGACTTGTGCCATGAAGCCCAGCTTTTCTTTATTGTTTTGGTTGTTTAGGTTTGTTGTTTGGTTTGGTTTGGTGTTTGGAGAAGTTGGTTTTATTTTGGCTTGTTTTTTTTAATAGCTCTTAATTTATTCTTTGAGAATTTCATACATATATACAACACATTTATAGCATATCCACCCTCCATTCTTTCTCTTAACCCCTCTGGACCTCCTTCCCCCTCACCCTCCAAATTTTTCTCTTTTTATAACCCATTAAGTGCAATTATTGCTTCCTACATGCTCATGAGCATGGGACCATCATCCACTCCTTGAGCAATTACCAAGGGGCCATGAAGAAAAATTATATTCCCTAGCAGCCATTAGCTTCCAACAGATCCTTAGCTAGAGATAGGAGCTTGTGAACTACACACACACACATACACATACACACACACACACACCATGCTGACCTACTTGATTTTATGTAGGCAATTACAACTACTGTGACTTCATGTGTGCCACAGCCATGTCATATCAAGAAAATAGCAATTCACAATTCACAACTCTCCTCCAGCACTCTTTTGTTAGTTTTCTACTCTATTTGTTTGCTTGTTTGTTTGTTTGTTTGTTTGTTTTTTTCGAGATAGAGTTTCTCTGTATAGCCCTGGCTGCCCTGGAACTCACTCTGTAGACCAGGCTGGCCTTGAACTCAGAAATCCACCTGCCTCTGCCTCCCAAGTGCTGGGATTACAGGTGTGAGCCACCACTGCCCGGCTGCTTGTTTGTTTTTGTAGTGTAGGGGGTGGAAATGAGAACCCTTGCCTACTCCAAAATCACTGAGCATCATCTCCAGCCCAATTTTTCCATTGAATTTTTTCACTGCTACATTATTTTAATTAGGATTTGAAGGAGGAGATTTTGAAACAGTATCTCCTTATGTATTGGAAGGGTATACTATCACCAAATCTGGCCTTTGTTACTGAGACAAGACTTCACTCTGCATAATCAAATTTTTCCTGCTGTCATTTTTTAACTTCCTAAATTGAATGACCATCTCATTGCCTTCTAGCTCCATTTATGCTCATGTGACATCTGAGGCCATATCTCACAGGTTTTGTTTTTCTTTTATGTGCTGCCTTTATCATCCTTAAGCTCTAATGAATTCAATGTCTAGGGTTTCATTTTGAACCCAGCAAAGTCATCTATTCATCTGTACTGGTACAAGGCTGGTACAGGCTTAAATCTCAGAGATCCTCTGATATATATGGGGAGCATAGTAGTTATATTTTTAGCTGAGTGGTAACCCTAAATGAGGACTCAGATCACCAGTGGTGGGGAATGATCTAGGTCATGTCAGCTCTTTCTGACGCGTTTCTTCTTCTATAGGGTGACCTGGCCAAGAAGAAGATCTATCCCACCATCTGGTAGGTAATATCTCTACACTACCCACCAAAATACTCTCTACCAGGGACAGGCCTTGACCTTCCCTAGCCAGTCTGAAAACAGCTGTATTGTACCCTCAGGTGGCTGTTCAGGGATGGCCTTCTACCCGAAGACACCTTCATTGTGGGCTATGCCCGCTCAAGACTCACAGTGGATGACATCCGAAAGCAGAGTGAGCCCTTCTTTAAAGTGAGTATGACATTGGATCCTGGAGCCTTGTGCTGCCCTTTCTTCTACCCTACAGCAAGACTAGC
>JADRCC010094200.1:0-12415 GCA_019843855.1 Hylomyscus alleni
GGGTTAGGAACTTTTTGCATTTTGCATTTTCTTTGACTGTTCTGTCAATGTTGTCTATGGTATCTTCTGCCCCTGAGATTCTCTCTTCTATCTTTTGTATTCTGTTGGTGATGCTTGCATCTATGTTTCCTGACTTCTTTCCTAGACTTTCTAACTCCAGAGTTGTCTCTCTTTGTGATTTCTTAATTGTTTCTACTTCCATTTTTAGGTCCTGGATGGTTTTACTCAATTCCTTCACCTGTTTGTTTGTGTTTTCCTGTAATTCCTTAAGGGATTTTTGTTTTTCCTCTTTAAGGGCTTCTACTTGTTTATTCATGATCTCCTGTAATTCTTTATGGGATTTTTTTGTTTCCTCTTTAAGGGCTTGTACCTCTTTACCTGTGTTTTCCTGTATTTCTTTAAGGGAGTTATTCATGTCCTTCTTAAATTCCTCTAGCACCATCGAGAGATATGATTTTAGATCCAAATCTTGCTTTTCCAGTGTTTTGGGATATCCAGGACTTGCTGTGGTGGGAGTACTAGGTTCTGATGAAGCCAAGTAGTCTTGGTTTCTGTTGGTAGAATTCTTGAGTTTGTCTTTCGTCATCTGTTGATCTCTGGTGTTAGATGTTCTTGCTGTCTCTGAAAAGAGCTTGTTCCTCCTGTGTGTTTGTAAGCCTGAATCAGTACTTCTGGGAGATCAGCTCTCCCCTGGTAAATCCCAGGCACAGATGGATGAGTCCTTGGGTTAAAGCACTCCCTGAAGGCAGGCTCTCTGCTTGCAGGAAAGGAGCAGAGAGGGTTGCAGATCCACTGCTGTTACTCGGAGGATGAGAGGATCCTGTCCCTGCTGCCCTTCGATTTATGAGGCCTGTGCCTCCTGGTTGGTCCCGCCTTAGAAAGTCACCAGAGAGAAAATGGCGGATCTCACCAGAGTCTTGTATTAAAGCACTCCCTGGAGGCAGGCTCTCTGCTTACAGGGAAGGGGCAGAGAGGGAAGACCATACCTTAAGAAAAAAAAATAATGTAAAGTCACTTGAAGACACTATGTTTTGAAAAAAAAAAAAACAAGCACGTAGCTCTTAAGACACAACAGAATTGTTCTCTTCCTAAAGTCATTAAACACAACAGACAGACCCATTTCTCTAATGAAAGATTCCAAAGTGCGAAATTTTCACCTACCTAGGCATTGCTTAGCACCAAGCCAGTTGAAATGCAGGCTGCATACAACCACATGTTACTTCTGCCATGTCATTGTTCTCATTAAAGTTTCACATGTCCTTAATCCATTGGCATTAAAAGGAACACATTTGTTCCCTTTGTATATAACAGCTTTGCAAATAGGTTCAAGAGTACAACATTCTCATCTTAAAAGATGGAGAGACTAAGGAAGAAACTGAGCCAAAGGCGATGGATAGATTAGATTGGGAAAAATCAAAGCCTTGATTTGATTTGGGTCAAAAGCACTTGAAGGTCTCTGACCTAATTTTACCCTTACTAATTCCTTTATGAAGAAAGTTGGGGCAGGTGCCATTCTCTTCAGAGCTGACCTCCATGGAAGAAGCAGACAAGCAACTATTGATGGGATCCGAAAGGCACCTAAAAGCCTCACTGCCAATAGAACTTCACATCTAATAGACCTTAACTCTTTTTTTTTTATTTTCTAAATAATATTTAATGAACAATCAAAAACAACAAGAACAAACCCCTGTTGCCTCCCCCTGCCCCATGCCTGCCACCCCACCCTCTCCCACTTATCAGCCCTGTCATTCTCCTACACTGGGGCACAGAACCTTCATATGGCCAAGGGCCACTCCTCCCATTGATGACCAACTCGGCCATCCTCTACTATACACATGCTGCCAGAACAATCAGTCCCACCATGTATAGTCCTTGGTTGGTGGTTTAGTCCCTGGGAGCTCTGAGGGCATTGGTCAGTCCATATTGTTGTTCGTCCCAAGAGGCTGCAAACCCTTCAACTCCATTGGTTCTTTCTCTAACTCCTTCATTGGGGACCCTGTACTCAGTTCAATGGATGACTGTGAGCCTCTACCTCTGTATTAGTCAGGTACTGTCAGAGTCTCTCAGGAGACAGCTATATCAGGCTGGAGTGCCCTTCTCTTGTCTTGAGCAATCATTCCTTTTAAGTAAACTTCTTCCTTTCCTTTCAAATGCAGATGTTCTAGCAATGCAGTGTGTAGCACTGGATAATTTTTTTTTCAGATGATCTCTTATGTGGTAGGGGATAGAACAGGTAAGGAAATAACACTGAGAGTTAAGGCAATAGGAAGTACTAGTCAAAAAAGGAAGATCCCCCAAATAGGATGGACAGGGGCAAGTGCTCAGTGTCATATTCCTCATTAACAGACAAACCTCAAGATTTCGCAGGAAATAACGATTAAGAATTAAGAATTAGAATTAAGATACCAGCTGTGGATACCATATTCTTATTTTACTTAACAGGAATTTTAATTAGATGTATGCTCATTACACACACATTGGGTCCTGGGTTTCATAAGTGCATTTTCATACAAATAAATAGATGCTTTCTGTGGTACAATATGCCCTTTGACAAATGCTAAAGCGAATGAGGCAGGGGGATACTGAGTTCAAGGTCAACTTCTCAAATTTTGTTGATATTGGGCAATCTAACGTCTTTTGGGGGCTAGAGAAATTGTTTAATGAGTAAAAACACTTGCCATTCAAGAATGGGGGCCTGAGTTCAAATTCACAGATCCCACATGACATTCAGACAAATAAAGTGAGCACCTATAATCTCAATGCTTCCTCGAAGAAACAGGAGGCAGACAGGATAATCCACAGAAGCTCATGAGCCATTAAGCCTGGTGTGTACAGCAACAGTGAGACCCTGTCTCAAACAAGGTAAAGACAAGGATCAATATCAAGGTTGTTCTTGAACCCCTAAACATCCAAATTCACATACAAAATGCACTCATACAAGTATACACATACATTCATGCACATATACACACAAGTATTTCAGAACTAAATCAGTCTGGGTGTTTTATTCTCTTTTCTGTTGTTATAAAAAAATCTCTAGGAATGGATAAATTATTAAGAAGAGAAATGTGTTTAGTTCATGACTTTGGAGGTAAGGAAAATCAAGATCAGGTGACTGTTTGTATCCAGGTCACCTCATGCTGCATCATAACATGACAAGTTGAGTAACATGGTGGGAGTGTCTGCGAAACCGATGAGTAGCTAAGAATAGAAGAGAGGGTGAGGGAGAAAAAGGAAAGCCACATTTTAAGAGCCTATACTTACAATTAATCCACTCCCATGAGAACTAAACCCAGTCTCAAAAGAAAGGCATTAATCCCTTTTAACAATCTAATCACCTCCTAAAGACTTAAGAAGCTCTCAGAAACCTTGTTTTCCAACATTGCTACATTGGGATTCAGAATTCTTTGTGATTGCTGGAAGTGAGAAGCCACATTCAAACCGAAGGACTAAGGGATGTAGAATTGTACTAGTAAGGTTGGGAAGAGACACTCATTCTTCCTTGGAAAAGGAAAGCTTTCATTTTTTAAAATTTTCTCATTAGTGTTAAAGTAAAGATCCTACAAACTTGCTTCCCATAGTATATAATCTTTATACCATCAAATTAAAGGTGGTCAGATTATGGCCTTAGAGTTGTTGATGAAAGTTCGCTAAGACCCAACAGAGACACCTGGACTTAGGATCTAGAGTTCTGGGAGGTATAGAATAGCTGCTCTCAACCTGTGGGTTGTGATCCCTTTGCGTGCTGAATAACCCTTTCACAGGGGTTACATATTGGATATCCTGCATATCATATACTTACACAATGATTCATAACAGTGGCAAAATTACAGTTATGAAGTAACAAAAAAAATTATGGCTGGATTATGACCACAGCATGACAACCTGTACTAAAAGAGTCACAGAATTAGGAAGGCTGGGAACCATTGTTCTAGAGTCTGGAAAATTTTAAAATGGGTTCATGGGAAGATAGGGGTCCATGTGGCAGACTCAATGCACTTTACTAGGAAAGGTATGCTTTGCATGGAGGTAAGTATAAAGAGCAGGTGCCAAGTGCTTCAAGTGGAGTATATGGGAGGTCAAGGTCAGAAAAGAATGGTCTTTAAAGATGAAAGAATGTTCTTGGCAGGAAAATGCTCTCCTATAACCAGCAGTGATAAGATTAGCAAGCTGTTCAAAGGAAGGTGAGTAAACATTCCTATTAGCCACCTGATGTATTAGCAGCAGGAACCTCCCTGAGCCTGAGATACAAATGACAGAAAAAAAAAAAAAAAAACTCAGAGAGAACTAGACTGTTAGGAGAGAACAGACTCAAGGATGATCCCCAGGGACACTGAACATGGCACCGACATAAAATCATAAACACTGTTCCATGGAATAAAATAAAGGACCTGGATAATTGTGCGCATTTGCACTTAATTGAGCTTGACATAGATGCCAAAAACTTTCAAGAAAAGACGGCTTCTTGAGGAAGTGGTGCTGGGATACTGGGTAGTCACATGTTAGAGAAAGGACCAAAGGAGCTGAAGGGTTTGCAGCCCCTTAGGACGAACAACAATATGAACTAACTAGTACCCTCAGAGCTCCCAGGGACTCAACCAAAGAGTACACATGGTGGGACTGATGGCTCTGGCAGCATACATATAAGAGAGGATTGCAAAGTCGATCATCAATGGGAGGAGAGGCCCTTGGTCCTGTGAAGGTTCTGTGCCCCAGTGTAGGGGAATGCCAGGGCCAATAAGCGGGAGAGGGTGGAGTGGCAAGCAGGGGGAGGGGGGGAGGCAACAAGGGTTTGTTCTTGTTGTTTTTTGTTTTTTGTTTTTTGTTTTTTTTTGGAGGGGAAACTGGGAAAGGAGAAATCATATGACATGTAAATAAAGAAAATATCTAATAAAAAGAGAAAAGCTTGTCCCTATCACTGTCTACATACAAAATCAACTCAAAATAGAGCCTTGACCTTAATATAAGACCAAAAACTTGAATGAAAAAAATAACATAAGGAGAAACACTTGAATACATTGGTATAGATAATGCTAAAACCCCCAACAATTTAAGAACAAAACCAAAACAAACAAAAAACAAGAGCATAAAGCACAAGACATAGAAACAAAAAGGAATCATATTGATTTATAACAAATTAAAAAGCTTTTATATGACCAAAGAAACAAAAGAGACAATCTACAGAATGCGAGGAATATTCAGCCTATTTATTTGGCAAAGAATAAGTATTGGGAATATCTGGAATATATGATGAATTTACATAATCTCAGTGCTAAGGCCAGGCATATGTGGGTAAGCCTGTAATCCTAACACTGAAGAGACCACTGAGTCAAGAGCATAGCAAGCTTGAGGCCAGTCTCAGCTACCTAATAAGATCCTGTCTCAAAAAACAAACCTAGTTTAAACCAGTTTAAAATGAGTACAGAAGGCAAATATTCATTTCACACACTATGAAATTCAATATGGCTAACAAATTCATAAACTGGGAAATACAATTTTTAAAAACCCTTAATGAAGTATCATCTCACCCTGGTGAGAATGGCTATTACCCAAAAGACAGAAAATCAAAGTGCTGGCAAGAATGTTGACAAAAGGGATTTTCATGCACTGTTGGCAGTCACTACAGAGAACAATATGGAAGCTACTCAGGAAACTAAACAGAATTATCATGTGTTCCACTTACAGTGCTCTTGTGTGTATACTTCAGGACTGTGAATCAACATATTACAGAGATATCTGCACATGTTTATTGCTAAACCATTTATAATAGCCTAGCCCACCAATAGATAAATGGATAAAGTTCCTGCCTTATACATAATCAATGAAGCTTTATTCAACCATAAAGAAGAATGAAATCATGTCATTTTTTTTTTCAGGAAAATGATGGAACTGGAGATTGTGTTAAGCAAAATAAGTCAGACTCAGGAAGACAAATTCTATATGTTCACTGTGATTTCACTGTGGATGAATTTTAAACCATTGATACCAGGCAAGGTGATCCATGTCTGTAATCTTAGCACTGAAGCAGACCATCTTAAGATTCAGACAAGACCTGGAATCACAGTGAGAATTTGTCTTGGTCAACCTCTTCAATGTACCAGAAGATGAAATAGTGGTAACAAGAGGGTGGAAATGTAGAGGAGGGAAGATAGTGGTAAACTGTATAGTCGCTGTACAAACACTGATAGGAGTAATAAGCTCTAGCTTTCTACAGTATAAGGGAGATACTATATAATTTACAATCACGTATAACAGTGATTCTCGAACTTTCTAATGCTGTGACCCTTTAATACAGTTAAAACAGTTGTAATTTTGCAACTGTTGTGAAGCACAATAATAAATGTCTGATATGCAGGCTATCTAATATTCAACCTGCAAAGAGGTCATGGCCGACAGGTTGAGAACTGTTGGCCTATTATATGATTGATGAGTAACTAGAAGAGAGAAACTTCCAAGCTTCTAAAACAAAGAAATGCTAAGGAAGTGGCCATGTTAATTTCCCCAGTTTGATTGTTACCACACAGTGCCTCATATATATGTACTATTGTTATAAGCAAATAAAACCTTTGGAAAGCAAAGGGTCTTGGGTTCTTGGTACCAGATTTTCTTTGAGCTTGAAAAAGGATATAAGCAATTCAATCATCTCTAGGAAATAGATCAGTTATTCTAAATGACAATGTTCACAGCTGCGTCATAGTGCTTTTTTAAATCATTGTTCTCATGGTATAGAAATGTTTGTGACCTTGCCACATGCCACAACCGTGTAAAAAGTTGTGTTCTGTACAGAATCAATTGGTTAATGAATGGGAGTGAAAGAAAATGTTTGTAAATCACTTATACAGAGAACAATTTCTCACAGTAATGTTTTGTGCATAAAAATAACTAAGACACATTTTGTTTAAAGGAAGATCCAGATTAAAGGAACATCAGGATTCAGAGGATCTGAACAGAGCATTGATGGCAATATTGGCCCTGTTGGTCCAGGGCCATATGGTGGATATTTAGGTGGTAGAACTTACAAGCTGTCTTAGGGTTTCTATTGCTACGATAAAACACAATGGTCAAAAGCAGCTTGGGAAAAAAATTGTTGGTTTTATTTTCCAGCTTTGTAGTCCACCATCCATGGAAGTCAGCATAAGAACTCAAGGCGGAGTCCATGAAGGGTGCTGCCTGCCTACTGAATTATTTGCTCATGACTTGCTCAGCCTGCTTTTATATAGCAGCCAGGACCAGAGGTATCACCACCCACACTGAGCTGGTTTCTTCCATATATCATCAATTTTTAAAAACATCACATAGGCCAAACTAGCTGGGACATTTTCTCCAAGTTCTAAGTCTCCTCAACTATGGGCTTCTGCAAAATCAAACAAAAACAAATTGAACACTTCCTTTCTCCAAAGCACTTGTGCCATATTTATGATTAAACGCTCGGAAGCACATTCAGTTGCTCTCCTAGGCTCAAGCAAGCAAGCTCCACCCCACTGCTGCTGCTGTTCTTGAAATTCATTCCATGATACTAGCATCTCCAAAATCCTGGGGTCTACAATGCAACTGAGCTGCATTGTCACCAATACCCTATGTTAGACTCCCTTCAGGGACTCTGATCCTGCCACATGCTACAAAGCCCCAACTTCTTTCCACTATACCTTCAATCCTGGGGCTTCTATTTCAACTGAGGCTGTAACTTCACCAATGACATCTGATGGTGCCAAGCTTAGTTGCTCTCTGTGGTCCATTCAGACCTTCAAAATCAGCGACACCTGGAAAACACTTGCACATTACCAAGTTTTGTTCCTGGCCAAGGTTCATCCCAGTCTCCACTGGACTACCACTTCCGTGTGCTGACCTTGAGGAAATAGTTCTCAGAAGGTCTTTGCCTCTGTGATGCTGGTCTCAGCCCCAGATGACAAGTATCAATCATCCCAGCAAAACGAAGATTTCATTTCAGCTGTGCTGGTCTCCTGCTAATCACGGCTGCTGACTCTTCAGCTCCAGCTGATCACACACCACAGATTCTTAACACAAAATTTCACAATTCTGTGATCCTTAAAATCACTCCACTCTTCTCTCATCTTTTCTTCTCTTCAATTTAGGTCAAGAATAGCCCCGGATACAAAGCCCAGGGTGTCTGCTGATAGAGGCATTTAGGAAAGTGAGGAACTAGGAATACCCCTTTCCCAGGGGGATCCATATACTAAGTCTCATAGTTTATGAACTGAACTAAAAATTACGCCAAATGACATGTATGGAAATTCACTGTGCTCTCTGCTCTCCATTTCCATGACATGCCTCATGACATTATAGTGATGGGCAGAGTTGGGAGCAAAAATATGTCTGAGATTCCAGGGCATTTACTTGGAGCCATCTATTTTCACCATAGAAGCATGCTCAGAGAGGCAGTGAATAGCACATTCATACAAGGTGATGATAGTGAATTCACCACCTTAATATACTTTAATGTTTTCCCAAATGACTGCCATAGATTTTAGCTAGCTGACTTAACTTGCTCCTTTTCAGGGCCTAATACAAGACCCAAGGATAGAAGCAGTGTCCAGCAAATATTTGCTGAAAGAATGGATCAGTCAAACCAGTTGAACTAGACTTTCCCTAAAGAACAGCTCTTTGGAAACTTAGTACAGGAGGAGACAGAAAACAGGGGTCCTACAGGCCTTGGGTAACCATCATCATTGTCCAACGTGCTCCACACTCCCCTTTGTTGTTCTACAATCACAACAGGATGCACCTGCACAGACATGGAAACTTAACAGGGAGACAGGAAAGCTGATACCAAACCCTTGTTAATTAAAAAGCATTGGCCAATGGAGTGCTCTTCTATCTGACACAAGGTTCTCGGCATCCTAATGGCTTTAACATTCACAGGCTTCAAGAACACACAAAGAACAGTCTCAGGATTACCCACTAATCCTTCATCTAGTAAAAGAAACAAGATCTATCCAAAGCTGTCTACTTGACTGGTATTTATCATGGCAAGACCAAATATTAAACTGATATACAGCCAGTTGGCCAAGAAACCAAAGTACATTTTGTACAGATTTGTTAGTGAAAATGAAATGTAATGCTTTTTGGCTCAAATTTCCTCTGGTTGTGTACTCCATGATCCTACTTATCTCTCATTCTACCTAGTAACTGCAGTGACTTGATCCTGCTTGAACTTTCAATATGATCTGCTCAGTAAATCACCAACATTTGTCAAAAATCAAACGAAAGTTACAATTTCAAAGAGCTTTCTAATTTACCCAGTGCAATAGACTGAAGAGGAGACAAATGGGGGAAAATAGGGAGGCGGGGGTTTGGAGGATTTTTCATGAGTCTTACTTAGAAGTCATGAAGCTATTTCACCTTGCCTCTCTCATGCCTATTAGTTTGGAGACAACATTTAACCTCCATTAAACAGCTTTACTATGAAGATAAAAACAGCTTGCTGCAGCTAACCCAAACACACTCTCCAGTATTTCGGGAGGTTAGCCTACAAACATCTCTTGGAATATTAGAACAGATAAGAGATAGTCTCTGGCTTTTAAGAGATCTCCTTGTCCTACTAAATGATTTGGGCATCAAATTGAAAAGCATGAACTCCAAAGGATAAGAGAAATCAGCAAAGCTGGTTTTATTCCCATGTGATCTTTCAATTGAGAGGTGAGTGTGCTCCCCTGTGACTAAATCCTGAACTACATACAGCCCAGGAGAGTGGAATCAGAGAAGTTCTTCCTGCTGTAGGACTCCTGTCCTTGTGTGGCAACTTTGTTTCCCAGGGTAGAAGAGCAAAAGGGGTCTTTTAAAAGAGCTTTAGAGGAAGGAACTAAATTCTGCATCTAGTCTTATCCATTTTCCTGTCGAAAACTAGAAACTCTTCAGTAAAAGCATTGCTAGTTCTCCATTAGGGTCCATGTATGACAAAGAGTAGTTACTAATGGCCATTAATGATGAGAAAGTGGATAGCTAAGAATGTTACTTATTTAATCAAAAGTAATGGCTGTATCACTGCAGCCACGAGAGGGATGCTAAAAGTGCCTTCTTCACATGTGTGCCCTTTTTAGTGCTAGCCTTTGCCAGATCATACACACTTGCAAAATTCAACACAAAGGACTCATCCCCATCTGGTAACAACCACTCCAAAATGCACCCTGAAATTGCTTGCAAGCCATTTCCCTAACACTACATGGTGCTTCCAACTAATTGTCTTGGAGACCATTGATGTGACAGAAAGAGACCAAAACGTAAGGAAGTCTAATTTCTTTTCTGCTGTGCCAAAGCTCCACTACGCTAAGTGATATCAATGATGACAACTTTTTGTCATTTGGAATGTGAGGGGCTTACAATCAAGAGCCTTAAGGACCAGTCCTTGCACCTCTGGATGTCAGCACTCTGGAACTTCTGTTTGGTTAAAATTGGAAAGATGATAACCCTGAGGAACACTCTTGAAACATGGCATCAACTGGCTGATTAAAAGCAAAAGCCCATTGCTAGCTCATTGGCATCTAGATCTCTTCAGTTTGCCAGCAATCATTACACTCTATCATTCTCCTTGCCTAGAAAGCACTTGACAGCTGCTACCTTTTATTCTTCTTTATTAGATTATTCATGTATTCATCACACAGCATTCCCCTTTCTGCAGTGTGAACTGTTGCTTTGCCAGAATTCTTTATTTCATTCATGATACAGTTAATAAGGTGTGCTGGAACTAGTCCTGCCTAAAATGTTGTCCTATCTTTCTCTCACACTCGTCATGACTATCATAAATTTTCCTCCCTCCCTTCTTCCCTCCCTCCCTCCCTAACTTTCTCCCTCCCATCATCCCTCCTTTCTTTCTTTCTTTCTTTCTTTCTTTCTTTCTTTCTTTCTTTCTTTCTTTCTTTCTTTCTTTCTTTCCTTCCTTCTCTTCCCTCTCTTTCCTTCCACATCTTTTAGGAGTTAGGCAGTCATGCCTTCCTGCAAACAGCTTCATGCCCCAACTTAGTGTCATGACCTCCTTCCTACATTTTAGTAGAGGACAGCTGCAACATTTTTGTCCTCCTTAACTTTGTTTCATTTTGATACTAAGTTACTACAAATATTATGATTAATACTATTTTTAAACCATGAATAATCCTGCAATCCAAACAAAAGTGGTTATAAGTTAAGAAGTAAAATTGGATTGAAGGCAATCAGGAACTACAAATTTAACCAAAAACTAACATAAGGTATCCTGCTTGGTTTGGGGAATTTCTTATGTATTCTGTACGAACCCACTTTCATGGTAGGTTCTCCTGTATTCTTTAAAAGGATAAATAAGCTCACATATTAGTTTAATCTTCATTTACTTTTCCATAGGAGTGTGTAAGACCCCTGTTTTAGCAGTTACCACACTCTCTTCCTCTCTGTACATGCAGGAGACTGTGATTCCTTCGATATACTGTCTATATTTTATCCATCTCAGTGTTTATAGCTCCTAGCACAATGCCTAATTCACTAGGAGGTCTGTAATCATATGTTCAATAAATACACCATTTACAAACATTATTCAACAGAAAATGGAAATAATGTTTTGATTTCAGTCAAAAGAGATGAATATACCCATCAGTCACTGATATCATTATATATTGATATCAATTTTCTTCCAGAGCTCAATCTGTACCAAAAGTTGTTAAATGTTACCAAGCTCACACTCAGTAAATTTACTGCTATCAATGTCTCCTAAGGTGCTAGTTCAAAAGAAAATACAGGAACAGACCTTGGGCACAAACTCCGAAGCTAGTCCCACAATACCCAGAAGAAGCTCCATTCCCAGGAGCTCTAACATGCCCAGGATCAGAGGATCAGAGGTGAGGAGGACATAACATCTGTCTCAACACTGGGAGTAACTGGAACCAGTGGAACCCAGGCATGCAGGAACTCTGCCAGTCCAGTGGCTCAGGTTCCTTCCTGTCTATCTAGGCCGGTGCCCTGAGCAGAGCTTGGGCTCAAACTCTGCAGCGAGTCCCACAATACCTAGAGGAAGCTCTACTCTCAGGTGCTCTAACAAGCCCAGGATCACAGGATCCCAGAATCACAGGATCCCAAAGAGCTTGACTCTGAGGAGTTCTGACACAACCAGGATCACAGGAAGGACAGACTCCAGTCAGATTTAGACAGGACAGGTAGCACTAGAGATAACCAGATGGTGAGGGGCAAGCATAAGAAAATAAACAACAGAAGCCAAAGTTACTTGGCATCATCAGAACCCAATTCTCCCACCATAGCAAATCCTGACACACCATCACACCGGAAAAGCAAGATTCAGATCTATAATCACTTCTCATGATAATGATAGAAGACTTTAAGAAGAACATAAATAACTCCCTTAAAGAAAATACAGGAGAAGCCATGGCTACACAGAGAAACCCTGTCTCAAAAAAAAAAAAAAAAAAAAAAAAAA
>JADRCC010094282.1:0-11534 GCA_019843855.1 Hylomyscus alleni
TGTGTCTCATTTGGCTTGACCAATTAGAAGCAGTCTTAGCCGTCTGACAGTTATGACGTCATTCAGGTCTATAAAAGCAGCTGCCTCCGGAGCAGTTGGGGGGCATTCCTGCGAGGCATTCCTGCCTTGAAGGGAATCCTGCCTTTTTCTCCCACTGGTTTAGGAAGGTAATTTTATAATTCTGCCTTAGAGGCTTTGACTTAAAGGCGTTTTTTACTTTGGGGTTTTTAGCCCAGGGGTCTCAGACTTTCTCTGTAATATTGGCATGGGTTTATCTAGGCTCAGGACTTAGTGGCAATTAACATTCACTCAGGATAAAAGGTTGTTCCTCCTCTCTCTTAATCTCTTGTAACGTTTTGTCTGTTTATCCCTACCCAATGTAACTTGCCTTCAAAGTAAAATAAACAAGGCCTGATTCAGCTGCTTAGGAAGGATTGGGATCTTATGTCTTTTGTCCTGCTGGCTAGGATACCCCAGGGGACATATAGAGACCTTAAAAGAGCAATTCTCAAAATCATATTGAAAAACATAAAACCCAGGAAAGTCAAAATAATGCTGAAATATAGAAGAACTTCAAGAGAAATTGCTATTCCTTATTCAAGCTACATACTACAGAGTAATAGTGATAAAAACTGCCAGGTATTGGTACAGAAAGACATGTAGATCAATGGAATCAAATTGAAAACCTAGAAATGAACCTATACACCTATGGACACTTAATTTTTTGAAAAAGAAGCCAAAACCATACACTGGAAAGATAAAAGTATATTCAACAAATGGAGCTTGACTAACTGCACGTCTGCATGTAGAAAAATGAAAATAGATCCATATTTATAAACCTGCACAAAACTCAACTGCAAGTGGATCAAGGATATAAAAGTAGATACACTCAATTTCATAGAATAAAAAGTGGGGAATACCCTTGAATGCATTGATATAGGAGACAAGTTCCTAAACAAAATACCAATGGCTAACATTCTAAGAGCAACAATTGATAAATGGGACCTCATAGAACTGCAAAGTTTCTGTAAGGCAATAGATACTGTCAATAGGACAAATCGTCAGTCCACAGATTGGGAAAGTGTCTTCAACAACCCTACTTCTGACAGAATGCTCATACAGAAAATTTACAAAGAACTTAAGAAGGTGGACACTAAAAATCCAAATTCCCCAAATTTGAAAATGGGGTACAGAACTAAACAGAGAATTCTCAACAAGGAATCTTGAATGGTCAAGAAGTACTTAAAGAAATCTTCATAGTACTTCGTCATCAGGGAACTGCAAATCAAAACAACTGTGAGGTTCCATCTTACATCCATCAGAATAGCTAAGATCAAAACCTCAATAGATAGTAAATCCTGGCAAGGATGTGGATCAAGGGGAACACTCCTCCATTGCTGACGAGAGTGTAAATTTATACACCTACTTTGGAAATCAATTTGGCATTTTCTCAGAAAACTAGGAACAGTTCTAACTCAAGACCCAGCTATACCACTTCTGGGCACATAACCAAAAGATGCTCCAACATCCCACAAAGACATTTGCTCAACTATGTTCATACCCACTTTACTTGTAATAGCCAGAAACTGTAAAAATCCTAGATGTCCCTCAACTGAAGAATGGATAAAGAAAATGTGGTACATCTACACAATAGAAAACTGTTCAGCTATTAAGAAGGAAAGTATCATGAATTTTTCAGGCAAATGTATGGAACTTGTGTGGATATCATCCTGCATGAGGTAACCCAGTCCTAAAAGGACATGTACAGGCTTATACATATTTATAAGTGGATATTAGCCATAAAATACAGGTTCCATATTACACTCCATAAACCAAAAGAAGCTAAACAAGAAGGAAACCCCAAGTGAGGAAGCATAAATCTCAATTAGAAAGGGGAATAAAATAGTCATAAGAGGCAGATGAAGGATGGGATATGGGAGGGAGGGAGGATGGGAGGGGGGAGTGGGGCATTCATGATCAGTTGTGGACAGGACAGGAGAAATAGCTAGATGGTCATCAGAATGAATGGAAATCTGTAACTAATGGGAATGAGGAAGTAGGTGCATCTCCATGATGAGACAGAGATCTGGGATAATGGGGGTACCCAAGAGTCAATGGGAGTAACCTTAGCTGTGACTCACTAGGATATGGGGATATGGAAACTGAAGAGGCCACTTACTGTAGATAGACAGGAACTCCAGTGGAGCAATAAGGACACTAACTCACACACAAAACATTCAATCCAAAATCTATCATGTCTACAAGATATGCAGGCACACAGGAGAGAACAGAGACTTGGGGAACACCCAGCCAATAACCAGCTCAAACTGAGATGTATCCCATGGACAAGCACCAATCCATAACACTATTAGTAATAGTATGCTATGCTTACAAGTATGTTGTCCTCTGAGAGACTCCACCCAGCAGCTGACCCCCACTGATAGAGCCACCCACAGCCAAACAGTGGATGGAGCTTGGGGACTGTTACGGAAGCATAGGAGGAAGGATTGAGGGAATAAAAGTGGATAGGAACCCCACAGAAAAACCAACAGAGTCAACTAAGCTGGTCCTGTAGGTTGCTCAGAGTCAGAACAACCAACGAAAGAACATACACAGGCTGGACCTAGGCCTCCCTATTCATATATAGCAGATGTGCAACTTGGCCTTCATGTGTTCCTGAACAACTAGAACAGGGCCTACCGCAAAATCTGTTTCTTGTATGTAGGATATGTTCTAGTAGCTGGGCTGCTTTGTCTGGCCTTGGTGGGAGAGGAAGCACCTAGCTTCATAGAGACTTGAAGTGCCAGGAATCTTTACACATATAAAGAAAAACAGAAAATTAAGTACCTATAATAATCTGTTATTTCCTATATTCTGGAAATAGAAGCTGTTGGTAGTTATATCTGATAAGGGGGATATTTCTGTGCTGGTGAAGCAAGTCTATAAACCTGGCTATCCAGCTAGCCAATTATATTAGATCATGAGATAACTCTTGCTGACCTACAGAAAATGCTCAGAAAACTCAGTAACTCAGTGAGTTTCTCTGTTTTAAAAGCCAAAAATTAAAACGTCTTCCACTATAGCTCAGTGATAGATATGGCATGCCTAACATGCGCAAGACTCTGGATTTTTGTCCCAACCCCTCAAAAAAATAGCAGAAAAGTATAATTTATAAATTATTATAAAATTATATTTATCTAAGTCATCCTATTTAGTATTTCTGTATGTAATAATAAGTAAACAAAAATATTGGGCAATTCCCAGACAAACATGGATCTTCCCCAAATCCTGCCAGATAAAACAGAATATTTATATTGACACTTAACTGTTTTTAAGTCAGTAACCACCCATCTGTTTCCAAAAGTTTGATAATTATACAGCAAAAAAGCAAAAGCAAAAACAAAAACAAAACAAAACAAAACAACAACAAAAACAAAAAACAAAAAACTCACAAATTTTACAGGAAAAAAAATCAATCCATTTTAAATCTCAAAGTAACAAAGGATGGTATTAACATGTGCAAAAGTAGGTTCCCTTGGAGTCATGCTAGGACATAAAGGGAACCCCAACTCTCAAACATTTGCCTAATTAACATTGCATTGTGGTATTAATATAACTTATTTCCTTTTTATTTGGGGCATGCTAGGAGTCAAGCAGATGACCTCACATATGTTAGGTACTCAGTCTCCATCCACCTCATCCATGTTTCCATCCCTTACAGCACTTTGCACACATGCTCAGCTATATCTCACTCAATGCTGTTATAAAGGGGAACATCACGGGATTCCTAGTCTTATTTTAAAGCAAGAGAATTGTGGTCACAGATGTCCGCAGTCATTATAATGTTCTGTTTCAGAACTTTTCCTAAAGTGGATGAAGTTTCTGAATAGTAAACACTGAGAAATGCCTCTTGACACGGTTCATGAACCCATGGTGCTGCCCCTGCTCCTGTAACACTGAGCTCCTCAGCAAGGTCCTTACTCATTATTCCTTAGAAGGATTTTTCAAGGTTTTAATCTTTTCATTCTGTGCACTCTCTTCTTTCTATTTCAGGTCCATTTTTTTGTTGTTTTTTTGGGGTTTTTTGTCTTTATTTTGTGTGTGTGGGGGGGTGGGTGTGTATAGGTGTGTGTGCTTGCTCGAGTGCGTGTGTATTCAGATGTACCTGCAAGTGATAACAGCATGAAGTACCTCTCTGTTTTCTCCTCTTGGAGCCATAATTCACATTTTCTTTTTTTAAAACCATGTTTCTCTCTCCAACTTCAAAAGCAGCAACAAAAAAATGGTCTCTACCTGATTTTCACTCTTGGTCTTTCTGGGACAAACTGAAGAATGACTGAATTAGGGACCCACATTCAATGCACATGATATTTTTAACCTAAGATCTCTAAATTTGAATTAACAGTTCCTCTTCCTATGTGTTATTGCATTCAGTTCATTGATAAGCAACTCATTTCATCTTTCATCTACACGCTGATTCAATGATGTGTTTCCTTCCTTCTTTACTGCACTCAGAATTCCACTCAAGTGCCCACTGTATACTGATTTCCATGTGGTAGATACTTATCTTCCTGTCAGCATTTGGAGCATTAATATTTTGTACTGTGATTGAAATAAATGTCTACAATTTTTCTGGCTTAATTACACACTCATTCTTATTTCATGTTCTTCTATGTCAGAAGGTCGGACCTGACATTGTACAGGAGCGTGTCCTCTGTTCCATGCATGAGACCCCATCATGAAAGCTTTATTCCTTTGTTCCTTTCTAGAGGTTCTGATAATTCCCTTTCTCTGTGACATAGGTGGGTAGACCAGATTGCTAGGTTGGTGTTACATTCCATTATCTCTTATCTTGCTGTTTATTATTGCAAAGCCTCCTTTCTTTCCTAGAGCCAACTGTATTCCAGACAGTCTTTACCTTCAGAACCTGCAACGGTCAGCTATGTCCTCGTATTTTCAAAATCTCTACACTCCATCTCTAGTTGTTGAATTTTTTTTTACAAAGGAGTAATTTGAAAAAAAAAAAAGCTCCATCTAAACAATACATTGCAAATGGGCACTCAGTATTCAGATCGATAAGTTCAACCAAATACCTAAAGATTTCTTTTCCTTAATTCAAGGTAATATATATATATATATATATATATATATATATATATATATATACATACATACATATACATATACATATACATATACATATACATATACATATACATATACATATACATATATATATAATCTGACACTGGACATATAGTCATTGTTAGAATGGAAATATGGTCCTGTGCACCCTTCCTGCAGCACACATTTTCCTTCAATACCTTTAAGGAACTATCTCGACTAGTGCTCAAATTGGACCCCGGCTAACATTCAGGTGAGAATTTGGAATAACCATGGAATTGAAAATGATATTCTCAATTCATAAGAGCAAACTAAAGTGAAATGAAGCTTTAAAAGAGTCAGCAAAATAAATATATTTAAGTTCATTTTTCCCTTTTATTTTTTAACAAATGAGAAGTCCATTGCAACAAAAGCAGTAATGTCATAATCACTTATTTCAGTTATGAAATTATTGTAGTTTTGACAATACGAGGAGTAAACAGGTCCGCACAATTTAGCCATAGTCCAATGATAGGAAGGTTGGAAACACGAGGTCCTAAGAATGACTTTACATTTGACAGTGCAAGAAACATTGTTGAAGCATCATTATCTATGAGGTTTGCAATCAGGTAGAAGGAGATACAGTTTTTAAAAAAATAGTGCGATGGCTTGAGATCTAAAGGTCAACAGAAGGAATTTCATTTGAAGCTCAGTATAGTGGTAATTGCTCCAACTACAAGATGGTGAAAATGACCTCAGAAATGTTGCCTTTTCTGACTTGCTAATTGTATCAACCTAGCCAGTATGAGGAGAGGAATCGGAGTAATTGGTGTGGCATGATAAATTCAGGGGATGTCCTGGGCCCCATCTCAATTGCAGCAAATAAACCCATGAGATAAAGCATTGCTGTGGTACTGAGGAGTTATTCGGTGTATGAACTCACATGCCAGACTTATGCATAATGACTTGCTAGGGAGAGACAGACTGAGAAGTTATTTCCTGTGTATGTTTTGGGCCATAAATATACCTGGCACCCTAACCTGTGGGAGATATCGGAAATAGCCTCTCCACAAGTGTTGAAACAGAATGAAAGCTGCCAATCGGATCCCCTAGAGTGTAAGAGAAACCATCTGGCTGTGTCTTCAAAGAGTGCTTTCTCAGGAGGAATAGAGGTGAGAACTACTGAGCAAGGTGGAAGGATCTGTCACCTATTCTGTGATTCTGAAGACATCTTCATCGACTGAAAAGCACATGCAAATATTAATGCAAAGTTAAGCACATCAGGAAATACAAAATAGGTACTGGGTAGGGGAAAAGAAAATACAGATGGGCTTTATTTTTTTAAAAACTCCAGATGAATAGCTAATGAACAGAGAGATGAAGATGGAATTTAAAAATTGTTGATTAAACAGATGTTGCTCCAAACACCTCTTTGCCACAGAAAACTTTCTCATTGCAATAACTTTTAGAAACTCATTTGTAGAAATACAGTGTGTACTGAGAACTAGCTATTTTTGTGCCATTTTAAGGAGATGTGGATTGCTTATAAATAACATTAATTTAGAATATTTTTGTTTGTAAATAGCATAATGATTTCTAGAATAATGCCTATAAAATTTGAGGGGGCAAGATCTTGACAAAAAAGATTGTTAAATGATTTAAATTTATTTATATATTACACCAATTTTTAGGATTATGGTACCTTCCTGTTATAAAATGCCTTTGACTACCACTTTCTAAGAAAGTACAAACTTCAATATTCTACTCTTTACTATAAACCCACAATGTTACATTAGCCTATACCTTGTGATTATACACCTTGTCACCTAGCTGTATAGAATCTCTTGAGATTGAAGAGAGTGAAACACTATTTTTCTCAGAGTGCTATTTTGTCATATATATAATATATATATATATATATATATATATATATATATTATATATAATAAGGATTTTCATTTACTCTTTGAGAGCTTAATACATGGATACAGTGTTCACTTCTCTTATTCATGGCCAACTTCTCCTGCCTACTTTCCACCCTCTGAAATTCATGTACCTTTCTTTTCCATAAGTTGTACTTTAAGTCCAGTTACTGCTGCCCATATATTCATGTGTGAAGGGTCATTCACTTGAGCATATTTAGCATTCCAATGCTCATCCTTAAAGATATATACCTTTATATGTCCTAGAAGCCATCCATTGTCAGTAAGTCCACAGCTAGGAGCAAAAGCTACTGTTCCCTTTCATCATGTGATAAAATAATGACTTAGTTCTAAAGACTGATAAAATATTATCAATCTGAGACATTCCTATTTCTCTGTACCTTTAGCCTATTATCATTATGTCCCATAATTTTGACGCATATTTAGGATAAACCATTAAGCATGAAAGCTCTCAGTTCAAATACTGTGCCCATTACTAATTTGCTTCATGATTTCAAAAAGACCCTATTTTATTCTAGACAAAGATTTGTGGATTTTCACAAGGGGTATTGTGATTATTAATGGATACACGCATGAAAACCTCACTATTTGGTTAAATACAGTCAGTACATGTCTTCCTTTTCAAATTTACAATATACTTATATTTGTAATTTATACAACTCTAATACTACCTATTTCAATCAAATTATATTTTTCATTTAACTCATGTTTTCTATTGTAAGCTTCTACTAGATTTTACCTATACCACCTGGAACTTCTTACTCTGCTATTTCCTCCCAAAACAAAATGAATGAATGTATGAAGCACCTGTCTCACATAGGTGGAAGAAGTTTTCTGTATATTTTTGAACTTTTAAAGCATAGAGCTTACTCAAGACCAAAAGGGAGAGTTTTAACTGCAACACCAACGTTGGTTGGATTTCCACTCATTTTTTAAAAAACAGTGTCTTAGTTATGGTTTCTATTACTGCGAGAAAGCACCATGACCCAAATGCAAGTTGCGGAGAAAAGGTTTATTCAGTTTATATTTCCAGATTATAGTCTTTCACCAGAGGCACTTAGTACAGTAACTGAGACAGGGCAGGATGCTACAAGCAGGAGCTGAGGCAGAGGCCATGGAGGAGTGCTGATTACTGGCCTGCTTCTCATGACTTGCTCAGCCTGTTAGAACCCAGGACCCCAGCTCAGGGGTAGCACTACCCACAATGGGCTGAGTCCACTCTTCACTTATTGAGAAAATGCCTTACAGCTGGCTCTCATGGAGGCATTTCCTCAACTGAGGCTCCTTCTTCTGTGAGGACTCTAACTTGTATCAAGGTGATACACCAAACCAATCAGTACAATTGACACCTTGTTAACACACAAACACATCACTATTAAACCATAACCCTTCCTTTCATATCCATTCACAAGATCTCACATTAAAAGCAAAAATAACTTGAAAAGTCTCATAGTCAGGTCAACACTTTCAACAAAATGGCAAGGAAGAAAATGAGTTCAGTTGCCATGCAGAGCATTGCATTATCTCTCATCAAAGGGAGGGGTTACCCTTGGTCCTCTGGAAGCTTGATGCCCCAGCATAGCAGAATGCTAGGGAAGTGAAGTGGGAATGCATTAGAGGGAGGAGCAATCTCGTATAATCGGAGGGGGGTGAATGGGATAAGAGGGTTTGCAGAAGGGAAACCTGGAAGGGGAATAACATTTGAAATATATAAAAAATAAAACAACCAATAGAAATTTAATAAAAGAAAACAGCTGGTTTTATTTCTTCAAACATATGAACATAAACCTTAAAGGTACACCAATCTGTGCTGGAGATACTTGATATTCATCTGAGGAAGGATGAGTCTAGATTTCAAGCTTTTATAGTACAATATCATTTCAAGAGAAAATAAGCAAAGACAAGCATTCTTGGGTGTAACTTCAGCCATTTGTGAAATAATAACAAATATTAGCAAATAGCAATTAATAAATTATCACTTAAATAGAATCTTATTAAATCATAAAGCTCTTGTACAGCAAAGGGAATAGTTAATCCAGTGAAGGCAAAGCTTAAAGAATGGGCAAATGTCTTTTCTAGTTATATATCACAGAAAAGATTAATATCTATATTAGAAAAAACACATCAAAGGATGGTTTAGTGAGCAAAGGCAGCTGCCATGAAACCTCATTTTGTAAGTTTGCTCATGATATAAGCTTGTTCACTGGAAGCTACCTCTTAAAGGAAAAAAAAGACCCTTGCAAGGTATTTTGTGCCTTCTACATTAACTTAGTGGCATGCTGTACCCCCCCTCTCTTAACATTTTTAAATGTTTTGATTATGTTATTTATTTATATTTCAAATACTATCCCCCTTTCCAGTTAAACCACCTATCCCCTCCCCTGTCCACCCCTGCTTCTATGAGGGTACTCCCCAAACAACCCTCTCCCTCCTGCATCAGGACATCAGCATTCCCCTATTCTGGGTTATTGAGCCTCTACAGGACCAAGGGGCTCCCCTCCCATTGATGCTAGATAAGGTAACCCTCTGCTACATATAAAGTTGGAGGAATGTACCTCTCCATGTGTAATCTCTGGTTGGTTTAATCCATGTAGCCCTGTGGGGTTTGGCTGTTTGATATTGTTCTTCCTGTGTGGTTGCTAACCCCTTCAACTCCTTTAGTATTTCTCCTAACTTCTTCATTGGGGTCCCTGTCTCAGTCTGATATAGTCCCTGTAGTCTTCAAGCATCTATAGCTGTATTGCTCAAGCTCTAGCAGAGCTTCTCAGGGGAGAGCCATACCAGACCCAGAATCCTGTCAGCAAGCACTTTTTTTTTTTTTTTTTTTTTTTTTTGAGATAGGGTTTCTCTGTAAAGCCCTGGCTGTCCTGGAATTCACTCTGTAGACCAGGCTGGCCTTGAACTCAGAAATCTGCCTGCCTCTGCCTCTCAAGTGCTGGGATTAAAGGCGTGCCCCACCACCGCCCTGCTCAGCAAGCACTTCTTGACATCAGAAATAGTGTCTGGGTTTGGTGTCTGCAGGTTGGATGGATCCCTAGGTTGGGGAGTCTCTGGGTAGCCTTTGCTTCAATATATGCTCCACTTTGTCCCAGCATTTCCTTTTGACAGGAGCAACTCTGGATTAATATTTTTGAGATGTGTGGGCAGCCCCATCTCTCAACCAGGGGCCGTGCCTAATATCTGGATATGGTCTCTACAGGTTCTCTCTCCCCTTTTTTGTGTGTATTTCTGCCCAGTTGAGCCCTGGGAGCCTTTTGGGTCCCTGGCATCTGGGACTTTCTAGTGGCTTCCCCTAGTTCCCCATCCCCCATTGCTACACATCTCCATTCAATTTTCTGACTCTCTGTACTTGTCCCCTGTCTCCTCCCATACCTGCTCCTTTTTTTTCCCTCCCCTACTCCTCTCCCTTCCAGATCCCACCTTCCCTCTACTTCCAGTGATTATTTTGTTCCCCATTCTTAGTAGGACTGTAGCATCCACACTTTGATCTTCCTTCTTGCGTTTCATATGGTCTATGAGTGGTTTTGTGCATATTCCGAGCTGGTTTTGGCTAATGTCCACTTCTCAGTAAGTACATATCATGTGTGTTCTTTTGTGACTGGTTTACCTCACTTGGGATAATATTTTCTAGTTCCATCCATTTACCTGTGAATTTTATAGTCATTGTTTTTTGAGTAGCACTCCATTGTGTAAATGTACTACATTTTCTGTATCCATTCCTCTGTTGAGGGAAATTTGGGTTCTTTTCAGCTTCTGGCTGTTATGAACATAGTGGAGCATGTGTCATTGTTATATGTTGGATCACCTTTAAGGTGTATGCTGAGGAGTGGTATAACTGGGTCCTCAGGTAGACTATGTTCACTTTACTAAGGAACTGACTGACTGATTTCCAGAGTGGTTGTACCAGCTTGCAATCCCATCAGCAATGGAGGAGGTTTTCTCTTTCTCCACATCCTCGACAGCATCTGCTGTTACCTGAGTTTTTAATTTTAGTCATTCTAACTGGTGTGAGGTGGAATCTCAGGGTGGTTTTGATTTGCATTTATTGGATGACTAAGGTTGTTGAACATTTCTTTAGGTACTTCACAGCCATTTGAAACCAACAGACGATAGATAGAAGTAGTAGTTTTACGCTTATAACTAAACTTCTAGAATGACAAGAGACATCAGAAAAATAAAGGGGGAAATTAAAGAATACTAGACTTTGGAGTGCTTTACAAATTTGTCATTTGTTTGTTTGTTTTTGTCTTTTATTCCACATAATAGCAGAAAATTTTGCTGGAGTCTATGAATAATTTCAGTCAAGTTTGGAACTAAGAACGGTGCTGTTATTTTAATTTTCTTTCAGTTTCCAAAAATGGCAGACACACAGATACTGATCAGAGGATTCATAGTTTCATAGCAGGAACTGTGCAAGGACTAGGCTTAACTGATGCAGTAAAATGAACACAAACTCCAGGTAGCATTTCCATGTATAGAAAAAAAAAA
>JADRCC010094326.1:0-11165 GCA_019843855.1 Hylomyscus alleni
GGGGGGGGTTAGGAAACCAATTTCAAAACCAAAGTCATCTTAACAGGAAGTTGAGGAACAAAAACAAAAACTCATTTAAAGGGTACTTTTCACACATTCCCTGGGTGGAGAGAGCCTAGGATTCTTAACTTTGTAAAATGCCATTGTATCACCATCCATTAGCATTATTGAACAATGACTCATTAAGGGAATAAGGACAGATGACTTCATGCTGGAAATGGCTGTTCTCTAAAGAGGCTTTCCCTTTGCTTGCCTCACATAATCCTGATATTTTGTGACATTTCAAGTGTGTGGTAAGAACAATAATTAAAATTCTATGTTGACATTTTCATGCTTTTTAATGAATTTCTCATAAACTTAGTTGAAATGCATATGCAGTAAATTAAAATTTATTGGGAATAAATTTTCCAAACTTCAAAAGGAGCGACTAGCCCTTGCATGATCCACTTAACACTGAACTGACTTCATAAAGTTGAGATGCGTTATCACCAGCAAGGATCTCCTCACTCTAAAACTGTATTTATATCTTAAAAGTCTGCAGAGACTGCAAATGTCTATTCAGGCAAAGTGTCAGGCTCGTAATGAGAGGTTCACTTGGGATCAAAAGAGTCTTTTGTCAAACTATTACATAAACATAATTGTCATTTTCTGCAAATAGTGGTGATAATGTAATAACTGGATGCCCTTTAAAGATCCCCTGCTGTCCTTCATGAACAGGGACTTACTAATGTGCCTTCTGAGAACAACCCTTCAAAGCAAGTTTATTGTCCCTATGTAGCAGATGATAACGTGAGGTTTAGAGAGAGGTTCAGAAACATCCTTCAATTCACAGAAGGAGTAAATGATAACATAGTTTGTGATGATCCCAAGAACTCGAATGAACCAGGAAGATCTTTGTTCTTACAAGGCTTCTCTAAATAACATGTACTTTACATTTGATTTCCCATTGTAAGCTGAAGCTGGTTGTATGCAACCAAGTCTTTCATTTTTAATACTTGTGACTAATCATGCAGCTAAAATGACACAGTCTTCGTGAACTCCTCTAACTGGTCCAGGAAGAAGAAGTAAAGGCTACCTGATACTCTAGACCAACAAAATACCTGACTCCCATCCAAGATTTATCCGCAACTGCAGGAGCAACTCTTATGTTGTCTTACAGATAGAGTCTGTGGATGAATCCGTTATTGGATAAATGGCCATGCTTCCTGTAGCTTCTAGTTGCTTAGACGGATGTAATAAAAACAGAAGGAACAAATACACTCAGCTCTTCAACAGATCATAACGGTCTAAAGTATTATTCTTTATACAACAGTATTTATAGAAAACAACTAGCGATTATTAAGACAGACATGTTGGTTGTCTGCACCGTCTTTGATCATGAGCCACACACAGATATGAGAAGATGAATAGCTACCAACGTGACTTGTTCTCCACCTGACTACATCCCCATGAGGGAAGACGAAACAATATTTTATTCTGCTCAATTAAGAAGTTTACTCCTTGCCTGCATGTAAAGATCTTTTCAGGACAAAAGGCATTTTCATTAAAATAGAGGTTTGAAGGATAAAATCAGAGAAAGAAATGATGTCAATATATATAATCTAAAAAATATTTAACAAATAAAATACTTATATGGCAGCTTTGTTCTTTTGTAGATCAGGAGAGGAATCCATGAATTTTGTACACTGTGGTGATACACTGTAAAAATATTTTTTTTCTCAATATGGGGTTAAACATTTATTTTCTCTTTCTTTAAGAGTAGTGACTTCTCTGAGGAGGGAAATATGTACTCTTGCTCTGCTCAAAAATACACATTAGTTAAGCGCATAAGCAGTCTTTATCGTTCACATGGGGAAATGTTGAAAAAGGTGTGCAGTCTCTACATCTATGTGAAAGGTGAATACTCCTTTTCTTTGCAGACCTGGGATGCTTCTGGGAAGCATCACAGCTGTAGAGTCAAAATTTAAAAAGAAAGCAAGCATAGAATTAATGGAGAATTCCTTTCTTCTCCCACTTTATATCCAGATGTGGAAACATGCTTGGTGGAGAGAGAGGAGATTGCCATGGATACAGACTGGCAGCGATCTCTAGAAAGTAGCTCTGGAAAGAGGAGTAACACATCCTGGCAGGGCAGATGCTTAGGTATGCCCACAGTGTTCCTCTTGCCCACACATGGGTTCCCTCCAGGTACTTTTGAGAAAGTCCAAATTGATGAGAAATGTTAAGTGTTTGTCTCTAAGTTGTGGATCAAACATAGCCAAGAAGGAAAGAGGAGAAATGAGTCATGCTTTACTAAATTCCCTCTCCTGCTCTGCTGTGGGAGAGCTGAAATAGATGTTGACCAACAAGCAGTCAGAACACAGTGAGGCTGGGAAGAGTGAAGAGGAGCCAGAACTTTATCTTAACAAAAACTGTGTCTATGGAAGTCAGAGTGAGAAGAAATGTTGAAGTTCTTAGGAGTTAGAATCCAAATGCTTCTACACAGAACACAGGAATGCTGGAAATCCATGGGGGTTGGGGGGGGTGACTTAAGATTGTTTCTGCCCCAGTCACTGTCAATTGCTGTCAAGAGACACCATGACCAAGGCAAATCATAAAACAAGACTTTCAAATGGGGGTTTGCTTACAGTTTCAGAAGCTTTCTCCCTTATTATAGCAGGCAGTATGGCAACACGTCAACATGGTGCTGGAGAAGTAGCTGAGAGCTACATCCTGATCCAGTAAGTAGAGAATGAAAACTTGAGTCTGGCAAGGGCTTCTGAAACCTCGGAAACAGGAAGCCCGGGGGCACCAAGGCCATTCTTCCTAACCCTTCTGATCATTTCACAGAATGGCACTCCCTGATGAGGCAGCCATCAATATAGTAGCAACTGGGGCCATTCTTATTCAAGCCACCACCATTTCTGACAGTGAAATCTACTCAACAAAGTAGAGGCTGCTGGGAGATGATACCTGAGAGCTGTTCAGACAACTGCGAAGAGTAAATCTTGAACTTGAAATTAAAATTATAAATAAGGATTTCCTAAAGCAATGTAAAACCAGCCTAATTTGCCTGTTAAGAGAAAGGTGCATCTTACTGGAAATTAGCTGACTACATCAGCTTATGCATATATGGGTGGCAACTCTGGATGCTAAATCCTAGATGGAAAATTAGTTGAGCTAAACTATGTGACTAGCAGGATTTCCCTTTTCAGAAACCAACATGGCTTCCCTCCATGGTCCCATGGAGGATGGCTTCCACTCCACATGGTCCCATTCCCCATTTCCTGCCTATGTTGCAAGAAGCCATGCAGACTGTGTGGTGCCAGAAAAGTTTTCAAAACAAAAACAAACAAACAAAAATGGACAATGACCCCCTGTAGGCCAGAGACCTGCCAGAAGGAGCAAGCCATTGTTCTCTGATACTGGTGGGAACTGGGGAGATCACTCCTTCAGGGTTTGAATCACTGGAGAAGAAAGAGGAGGTAGCTAGTTTAGAGACCTGAATGTTGGAGTTCACAGAGTTGGTGTTCTCTGAGTGATGGTGAGGAGGCACTGCTGCTGGTCTGCACCCAATGCTCATGAAGACATTGGGACTCTAAGTGAAGGCTACATGCTAAAGAACTGCTGACCTGAAGGCAACACACAGAAGGAGAACAAACCACCTCGAAAGACTCAAATCTTTTAGCAGTACCCCAGTTGGGCACTGACTGTCTGAGAAACTCAAATGCAATAGAAATTATTGCCACTCTTTACGGTCAAATTCAGAAGTATGGCCTTAAGCTGAACCGACTGAGGGAAAGCAAGAGGCTCCTTCGCTTTGTTAGCGAGTAGCAAGCATGTGGCTGCTCGGGGGTATGTGATAAACTTGGTGAGAAACTCTATCGCTGTACCGGCTTTACTCAGCCAACTATGAGTATGAGAGTTGGAGTGCCTCATGTCATTGACGTGAGAATTAAGTTCATGTTGGTTAAACACCCTCAGGTCTCCACATGCTTGTCACACTGCTATTTAGTTTTTGAGGCAGGATCCAGTCCTTAGTGACGTACTCCAACTTCATCATCTTTACTATCCATGCTTGATTTATTACTATTTGTTGGGAAAATAAGTGCATTACCAGTAACTGTTCCCAGCTCTATAAAGAATATCACGTCAGGTATTTTACATATTGCCATATTAATATACAGGTGTTATATATAATAAACATATAATTTTACAGGTGCTACAATAGCTCTTTGAGAGGATTTGTTCTCTCTAATTGATGGATGAGAATGCAGGTTCAGTGGTCCCAAACATTCTTCTAGGTGGAAGGGGTGGCCAAGACAGAGGCACAGGTTGTCTTGGCATTAGGTAAGAGCTCCTCTTACTTCATTACACTGTCAGCTGCTAGAAAGGCCTACAGAATGGAAGTGATGTCATTGCAAAGGAAACAGACACTCTTTTTTTTTTTAATGTTCTTAACAATGAAAAACCTCATCATGGTTCAGAACGCCTCACACGCTGCATGAGCATCAGCTCTCACGGTGCAGCACAGCCCACACAGTAGACAATGAGGCCATCTCTCTCTCACTGTGGCTTTGTCAAAGGCCTCCTGGGAACTGTAAGATTCTGCTGGATTCATGTTACAATCCAGGCCATTATAGGAACTCTAAAGTAATTAGACTCAGATCAAAAGATGCATCTATCTCATCAGTGAGCAAAACAGACAGATGCAGTTTCTAGTCAAAGATCTCCAGTGCCCATCCCTGGGCAATCTACACCTTTAAAACACCAACAAGGCAAGAACTCCATAATCTCCGGATTTCCTAAACACAGAGAAATGTGGACGCTATCAATAAAGATCAACTCTGATGAGAAGAGATACACACAAATTATACAAAAGAAGATTATGCAAACATTTTAACAGAGTTTGACTTAATCAAAAACAAGTTCCCCTTATTAGTCATGTTTCTTATAGAACATTATTAATGTGATGACAGGGAAAAGAACTATACTAAAGAGTGAATGCTTCTTCGTTTACTTCCAATTTTTATCTTATAAGAATGACTTCTGGTTTTCACTATCAAAATAATCTTATGTTTCCACTATAAAGAAAGTTTCATCTTGCACTATCTAGATTGCAGCAGATTCCCTCTGCTGTCTTGTGACTTATTTTCCTTCCGGTGTCATGGAGTACAGTGTGTGTGTGTGTATGTGTACCCATGTGCATGTGAACACATGTGGAGTCCAGAGGCTGACATCTAGAAATCTCCTAACTTCACTTTCCACCCTGTATCTTGAGACATGTTCTCTGAGTGAAGCTGAATATTGCCCTAGAGGCTAGCCAGACTGTCCAGTGAGCCCCTGGAACATTCCTTTCTCTGCTCAGCAATTCTGGGATTATAAGCTCACATAGCCACACTTGGCTTTCTCTATGGTTTCTAGGGATCCAACTAAAATCTTCATGCTTGCACAATGAGCTCCTTCTTAACTAAGTCATCTCACTAGTCCACCTCATTTGTTTCCAATGCCAAAAGATGCTTATGTAGAGAATATGTGTATATTTTGAGATAGTCAAGTAAGTATGAATTTTAAAATAATTTATACTACATGTATGAGTTATAAATATACTATTTTTCCTACTTTTGGAGATGTTTCATACACATAGAAAAATACCAAAAAGAATAATATTTAACGGTATTCTAACAGCATAATAACATGACTACAATATAATTAAGAACAACATAACGACAGATTTCTCAATTTAAATAAAGAAAACAACATGCTTTGTAGACATAGAGTAGCAGAGAAACCCAGGTTAGGCAAAATATGGAGTATATTAACAGAATAACAAATAACTCTGGAAGACAGCAGAAAGGTTGATCTGATCTTCAAAATTCCGTGATTCTGTAGTCTGGGTTCTCTCTGCTCTGTCTGCTGGTGGGTCTGTTAACCATCTCTGTAACAGAATGCACTGCTCTGTGTTCCAGAGGTCATGACAGAAAACAGCGAAGCACAGTTTCCACAAGGAAACATCTTCTCCATTCAGGATAATGACAAGGGCTGAGATCTTTAACCCCAGATTGACACTCATCTCTAGGCTGTATGTTAATATGGCAACTCCTTTGAATAAATAGGGATGGAGAAAGGGATGAATCCTAAATAGTAAGACAAAAAGGAGTGTGCAAGACAAACAAAAACATCCGTCGCCATTCGTGTTCAAACCTGGCAAGCAGCCGTCTTAAAGTCTATTTGGCAAATACATCACATCACGACTAGGGAATAATTAATGACTTCTGAAAACCATGGTGTAGATGTTATTCCCTGAAGATCAACCAAAATTAGACAGTGTTGACTGCTTCCTGGAGAACCATGGAGTCTGTGAAAACAAACTAAGGAAATAAACACCAAAATACAAAGTGTAATACCCCAAGTAATTCTCTCTAAACAAAAATATTCATATTCTTTTTTTCACCAAACCCACCATTGACATTCTCACCATCTCCAAAATGTCTGTTTTCTAAGAAAAGTCCGTGCCTTATAAGAAGTTCCAAGGGCATAGTGAACCTTGAGTAAAGTGAAAGTCTAAGGTAACAGGATATCATCATTTGCAAGGAAAGCATACCCAACAGTTTAAGACATGCAAATGGTCTATCAGAGGTACTGTAATGTATTCAGGAGTCAGGTACACAGCATTTTAAGGCAAGTTCAGAATTTCATTTCCGTGGAATAAAAAGGTAATATTCAAAATATGTAGCAGCAACGGTAATCTTTCATTCTAGAGAAAGAGAAGCTGAATCCATAACTCTTGACAACAAAACCATCACAAGCCAACACCTGTATTTGTTATTAGAGAATTTTGCCTCTCAGACTTTCACTGTAAAATTTAATAAAGCAGCTATTTGACACCATAATATTGCAAGGACATAGGAGAAAGAGATGGAAATCGTGTGAGACCTAATAACATGCAGAGAGTTCCATAAGGAAAATACACATTCTAGTGTCAATGTGACACTTGAAAGTCAAGAGTGAAGGTACGTCCTGGAAATGGTGAGGTACTAATCACCTACAAGATCCTTGCCCCTGCACAGCTGGAATCAGGTCACAGCTGGAGTCAGGTCGTATTCAAATAAAATAGGAAACTGAAAACATTTTGTGAAGTTTTGGAGAAGAAAATGTTCTCTAAAATGACTGACAAACATGCTACCTGTTACTAAAGCTAAGATATTATTAGAATAAAACATACATGGGAGTAAAAATGTGAGCATTTTAACCCAGAAATACTGAGACTTTAATGTAGAGAGTATTAATAATGTTAGAGCCTTGGAATTTCTTCAAGAGTCTAGCAAATTGTAACATTCAAAAGCTTGAGTAGAAATTTAAAATTTCCAAATGCTGCCAATCTTCCACAATCTAACGCAGAGGCATTTTTTTCATGGATCGCTGGATTATATTGTACAGATATAGGAAGAGCACAAGTAAATTCTGACCTCTGTAGAGTTAGAGGATCAGGACAAGGCACAATAGGGTAACTCAGTTTAGAACGGTTCTTTAAGAATAGCAAAATTTATATCCGAGATCACAAAAACAAAAATAATGAAAAGAGATTGTTATATGCAAAATAGAGTATTATAACACACAGCAAAGTTAACTGCTTTCACCTTTGCTAAATTAAAGCTTAAGCATTTTCCTGTGTGGATATGGAGCAATCAATATTAGAACAAACATGTTTCTTTGTTCTATTGACTAATGCATAGCATGTGTCTAGAGTGGAGACAAGTCGCCACGTAATACTCAATAGATAATAGTCAGATTTGTTAGTAATTTGTGTCAAATTCATTCTTCCTCAATGTGTCATAGATATATATACTGCATACCTTCTCCTTCTTAATCTCCCATTAGTTTAATGTTCGGTGGGTAAATTTTTCTAAGTAGAAGTAAAAAGACAATTACATCTTACACACCCTCTCAGTGACATGAGCCTACTAGATAGAATCCTAAGAACATATCAGAAAGGAATTGAGAGTTGTGGCTGAGACCACAAAACCAATAGCTTTTTACACCTCTGGAGAATGAGCAACAAACTCATACCTTTCTCAGCTCTCACAGGAAATATCAAGGTATCCAGACAGTCACACACTACTATAAAAAATTAATAATATTCTTATTAAGACACAGGAGAAATATTAACACATCCTACTTCAAATGATAAAAGTAGTTGTCAACATTATACTTCACTCAAAATAAAAAGTCAAAGATCTCTTTTATGATAAATAATCTTTAACATAGTTCAGAACATAGTAACCAGTGACTTTTTAAGAGAAAAACCTGAGCAGATATGAAGGGAAACATAAACTGTCATTGTATGTAGAAAAATGCACGCTTCTGCCTTCTCTTACCTCAATCCTTTGTTTCTATGCATTGTATTTCTTCCTGCTAGATCTAAGTGCTGTGAGGAAAGGAATATTGATTTGTGTTGCCCACAAAACAAAGCACTGTTTTGTGCTCTGAATGATGACCTCCCTCTGGCAATGAAGAAGTATTCAATAAAGTGTGTCAAGTGAATGAACAATATATGAAATGTCTGTATGTTAATCAAACTGAAAGAGTCAAAATATTCAAGTAGTGTATATAAGGCAACAGGAGAACAGTGCAGTCAATAACTACATATATATTAATGCCATAGAGTTTCACTTTATTAGTTTGCGGAGTTGATTCATTTCTCATCAAGATCAACAAATATTCTACTTTTTAACATAAAAAACACATACAAAATGCAAAGTTGTTCTATTGAAAACTTCTACCAAAAAAAGATATGTTGGCAAATATACACATATTTTAATAGCTACTTACAGTGATAGAATTTTATAAAAATATCTCACACATTCAAAGAGATTCAACCTTTGTTAGACCTCATAACCAAGTTAACAATGGACCTTGAGATCACCTAAGACTTAGCTTGATATCCTACCGTGTACATACCTTGTTTGTTCAATCTGTCTTTCAGAGATCTATGTAATAACCACTTTTTTCCTGGAATATAACATGTTGGCTTATACCACCTAAGCTAATAAATTGCTTTGATCTTAAGTTATATAGTATTTGATACCTCTGACACAGTGTTGTGTGTGTGTATGTGTGTGTGTGTGTGTGTGCGTGTGCGTTCATCTGTAGTGCTAGTGATTTACTGAAAGAAGCCAGTACCTCTTATACAACCAACATTCATGATAAATATTAGAAACAGTATATGCATACAGACTGTTTGTGGTACTGAGAACTTCTGAGTCACTTTGGGTCACCAAATAAATTAACCTCTTATAAACGCCCTGTTAAATTTTCCTTAAGGCTTCTCATCATTTTTCATGCCGTGCTTTCTATTCTGTCCAAGAACTACAAAGCAAACTTTTGCTAGTGACACACAGGCGTTATGGACAGATCAGACTCATACCACAAGCAAATAACAGACAGGCCAGCAACCACAAACAACAGATGCCCAGAAGAACATAGACTGGAGAACTCAAAATATGCTCACTCTTGGTCAAACTAATCCAAGAAGAAACATGTAATTCCATCCCTTAATGTAACTGTGACACATTTTTATGTCTCTAGGTTATTGTTAATACATTTAGCCAATACAGTGACCAATTTGTTTATATAAAATCTTGCTTCCCAAATGTTTAAGGTTCTTAAAAGTAAAGATTGTGTTCTAATTTTCATAGCAACATACTTTGTCCTTAATCTGGGAGCTAGTTTTAAGATATTGTTTTCACAAACACACATACACAAACACAGACATATACACAGAGTGGGGGGAGAGAGAGACAGAGAGACAGATGGAGAGAGAGAAAGAGATGGAGAGAGAGAAAGAGAGATGGAGAGAGAGAGAGAGTCTATTTCTACAGGTATGCAAGAAAAACATAGTTATCTTAAAAGAATCCCAGGACCAATGGAGGCAAGGAAGGCAGGATTGATGCAGTGTCCAATGTCAGTAGACACTTTATGACACCTTCAAGTCATGATAATGAACTTTATATGCAATGATAATAGAAATGTCTCTTTAGTGAGATTTTGAGCAGCATGATTCCTGTGGGGTCCCTCTGGAAGACTGTATCTGTGCATTAAAATGAAAAGCTATTTTACAACAATTTTCAACAATCCAAATTGAATTTAATCAAAATAATTGAAAACACAAAATGAGATACTGGAACTTTTTTTTACTTGCAAATGATAAGAATTGAAGTTGCTTTAATATTTGAGGAATTGGAAAAATTATTTTTCTTTGTAAAGTTAGAGAAATGCCTGAAGATTGAGGAAATTCATAAGCCTGAGATGTGTGTCTTGAAGGCTCCCAGGACTTCCCTCCAGCTTTTGCAGACATTTCTCTCTACAGGCTCTCTGCCCTTTTGTCTTTGCATACCTCTTTTGCACCTGGGACAAACAGAGCTGCCAGTGTGTCCCAGGTGTCACATCTGTATTAGTTTCCTAAGGCTATGCTAACAATGGCCCACAAACCAGATAGCTTTCAAAAAGAAAAAACGTACTGTCTCCTGGTTCAGAAGACTGCAGTTTGAGATCAAGGTGGTAACAGGGCCAGGCTCCCTCAGCCAGCTCAAGGGAAAGATCTATTCTTGGCCTCTGAGTTCCTGAGAGTTCCTTGGCTAGGCCAGCATGATTCCAGACTTCACTGGGAAAAGTGTGCTTTTGTGACCAATTTCCTCTGCAGACATAGACTTTTCTCTTCATAGAGGTATTTGGCTTTGTTCTTTATTCTATCACAGCTTTCTTCAGTTCTCTTGTTATATAATTCACAAATTAATGCATTCAATGTGTACAATTTGATGTTTTATATACATGTAAACTGATGACTACAATTAATATAATTGAAATAGTCATTGTAACACAGTAACTTTGTGCTTTTGTATGTAAATATTGTGTGAATTTGGTGAGAATACTTAAGATCCTGTCTTCTTCACAAGTTTCAAGTATATTTTATATAATATATTAAGTAGAAGAAACAGAGGTTGCAAAGTAATAAAAAAGACCACAAGTTTGCTCTCACATCAGGTAACTTACAATAGCTTGTAAATCCAGCTCCAAGGGATCTGATATCTCTGGCCTCTGCAGGCAACTGCACTCGCAAGCACATATCCAAATACATCCCACCACACACACACACACACACACACACACACACACACACACACACA
>JADRCC010094370.1:0-12288 GCA_019843855.1 Hylomyscus alleni
TTTTTTTGTTTTTGTTTGTAATATATAATTGGAAATGATAACATACATTGTCAGCTCTAGCTTGCCCTTGGAAATCAGTTCATATCATAATTATACTCCTGGTCTATTTGAGAAGGATAAAATATTCTAATGACTTTGAGCTCTCAGGAAAAACTAGATTTTTCTCTCAAGAACAATCTCCACGATGGCTCTGGAGAACAATCTCCACGATGGCTCCGGAGAATACTTTTATATTTTTCTCAACCAATACCGACAATATTTGTGACAAAAATTAAGAAAACATATTGTTTTGAGGGATGACTTTCCAAACTTTCTTCAACTACTAAAAGAAGCAGGTCTGAAGCACAGATGGTTAGCCTTCGCTGGCATGTGGAACAGGGAGAACTAGTTTGGCACTCTCCTAGATTGTGAAATGCCCCAGGAAGGTCCAACTCCTGGAAGTGCTATTATTTTCCAGAATATTCTCCTACAGTTACTTTCTGAGGTGCTATATAAAGGAAATTGGAAAACCTTAATGATCACCTACATTAACAATCCTGAGTATAGTCACAGGTTTGGTGGGTAAAGTACTTGCTGTACTTTCCCATTCTAGAACCCACATGGAGGCCAGGTTGCCATGGAAGCATGCTTGTAATCTGCCTGGAAACTCAGCTCGTGGGAGGTGGTGATAGGCAACCCTCGGAGCAAGGTTAGCTAGGCTAGCTGGAACTGTGAGTTTCTACTTCCAGGAGAGAGTCTGCCTCGATATATACAGTGTAGAAACTTCTCATTTCAGTATCAAGCCTCCATGTGCACTTGTGCATATGCATATCACACAAATATCAAGCAATACACACATGCATACCTAATCCTCTGGATATATGAGATGTTATGAAGTAGGTATATCAGCCTGTTTGAAATACATACTTATTCTATATGTTAACTATGTGAGATATCAATATAGACAGGTCTGAATATACATATGCAAGGCTACTTTATGGTTTTGTTTTTAACAACTTCTTAAATACCAACTAAAAACGAAGACAAAAAAAATAGTTGTAAACATATTATTTAGAAAATAAAAAAAAATAAAATAAAATAAAAATATTTTCAATGTAAGAAAGCCTGCACTGTCAATTTCTAGAAGATTATTCCTGAATTTGAGAAATATTTAATAATGACTTCACCCCAGGCCTGTAGCCTCTCTCTATTGACAATCTCTTCTCACTAATGCCATTCTAGCCTTCGTCAGTTATTTCTCACAAATGGTACCAATTTTTGTCAGCGTGCTTCTGTGTATTTCTATGACTTCCCTAAAATATTTGGTGTTTCCTATGTGCCAGTCACTGTTCTCAGAACAACTCCTGTAGTAGTGACTCGTGTGACCTTTCGGCTCTGCCAAGGGACTACGAAGCCTTTCTTATCTGTTAAACTAATAAGGTATCAGGACCCTTGGCTGACAGAGCCTCCTGTTGCATGGGCTGATTTCAAGATGTGTTCAGTATGAGCAGATATCATTTATTCCTTTATCTAACATATAATCATTGAGCATCCTTGCTAACTCTTGTGCTTCCTGAACACTGGAAGTGGAATTAAGTGAGTAAAACATCCCTTGCTAGTGAACATGGGGAGGTGGAAAAGCTGCAGACCTGCACATTTAATTCACAGTTCCTGCTTCAGAGCATTTGCAGAGACACATTCTTCTGTTGTGCAGATCATAATATTTGGAGGTTTGTCACCACTGTCAAAAGCAGACTCATTTTAGAGGCGAGGGGTAGCACTCCCTGGGAGGCAGTAGACATATGTATTTAGTAAATCAATGAGTATGTGCTTTTCAGGTGATAGTGTTGGACTTATTAGTTTTCTGAAGATCACCATGGAGTATATAGTAAATATTAATTCTGGTTTCCTGATACCAGACACAACCATATATGAACACAGATGCTACAGTTCTAACTAAGTGAGGTAATTAGTAAATTACCTGGTAGGGATACATTTAAACTTATTGTGTCAGACAGGCAGAGTGTCGTGATTCCAGTAATTCTAGACTGGGGCAGAAGAATCAAATAGTTGAGACCAGATTGAGTCTCATAATGAAATTCTGGCATATAATTATTATTTTTTTTAATTTTAGAAACAGAGAGGTTATTTTTAAGTAACTATATTTTAATTGAAGATAAAATAGAAAAAGAAATGGAGTTTTATAATCCCTTTGTCTGTAGTTATGAATTTTAATAAATTCCTAGAATTTCACAAGTCAGTGTGGTTATGAAGCCATTACTCATAACCTTTGCCAAAACTGGAAATAGGAGGAATGCCAAGAGAAACATAGCATCCTTTATATTTTAGTATATATTACGTTGGTGAGGCATACACTCTGAAAAGTGTAGACAAGCAACTTCAGTGCCAATCCCTTGCAAGAAACCCAAATGCATTATTTAAAACTTCCAAAGGAGAGGAGATGAGTCACCAAGAATAAATCACAGCATGCTGAGCTCTCAGAAATTTGACCGACCTCAGGCTAATAGACCCAGGACTTCCACAGAATCACCTGGAGACCCTTTCCAAGCCACCTCTGCAATGCTCTTTTCAGACCCTCACTTAAGACTCTAACAAGTCACACATTTCATGCCCCCACATCTTTCACCAGGTGAACATACATGCAGAGTCACTATGAGATCCAACATGCCTTCCCTTTGTTTAAAAAGCAAACACTAGTTCAATTCCAGGCCAGGGATGAAAACAGGCCTTTATGTCCTGGATAAAATTTCAGCATGTGTTATCCTCCAACTTTTCTGGATTAAAGCATTGCATCCACAGGTAATGAAAGAGAATAGTGTTGGGCTTTTCCTTCAAGACTTTCAACAATATATTTAACTTTTCCTATCTATAAAAGAAATGACAAATGAGACTTAAGCAGAATATATGAGAGAGGGGAGGAAAGAGACAGAGAGACAGAGAGGGCGAGAGACTGAGAGACAAAGGGGCACACAGCACAGCAGAGAGAGCACTTAGTACAGTAAAGACACACGTTAAGTGCACAGTGAATAACCATGTATTAATATTATCATTAGATTATACATGATTCCACTTTACTTTGTACTTTGAAGAGAAAGAATAAAAAATCGAATGTAAACTCTTAGTCTATGGACTCCATCGATCTCTTTTCTTTTGGCAAGTATAGGATGGAGAGTATTAGGAAGAATTCTTAGCTGACTGAGAACAATAAGACTCATAGAGACTCTGATTTCCAATGTGTGGTCTGTCATGTGGAAGACTGAGGAAAGTAAATGCTTGACATTCAAGGTGTTACATCTGTGGATGATAAACATATGTTCAAAGTTGGCTGCACAGTCCTAGTTTTATCTGTGTAATTATCAGGTAGGCAAATTACAAAGGGATTCCTGTTTGGACAAGGACTTATATGATTAGCCCACATGTAGGCTAACCATAATGCAGTGCAGAAAATTTCAGTTAAGCATAAAGCAAATGTTCATAAATTATCTGGGCTGTCGGTTCCAGAGTGTGGTGTGCAATGTGCTGCCCTGGGAAATGGTATGCAGTTATGATGGAGAACCCCCAGTTAGATACAGAGCAAGGACCTTCTCACAACATAGGAACATAGATGAGATAGACTTCATCATATTTATTAGAGGTACTCCAATTTCTTGTTTCATTTCTGGTCTGTGTGCTATCTTCTTATTTAAAAGAAAATTACATATAAACTTACATCATATTGAAGGCCAGTGTTAATCCTTTCAATTATCCATTTTGTACATTGATCAATGCTTAACATGACCTGAAAATACTGGAAATATTTACAGCATTTTGCAGTATTTATACTTTTCATATCTCTGAAATGTTAACAGATTTTTTTTGAAAATGGATAATTGAGTATTTCTACTTCTTTTTCATTTTCTAACATTCATGGGGAAAGCCGTGTTATGTTTATTGAACTTTGTCCGACCCAATGAGCTAGAACTTCAATCAGACCCAAATTCCTAATTAAACTTGACACTTCCTCTTTTGAATATACACCGTCATCTCATTTTTATCAAATGCAATCAGAATCCTCTCCTTTTTAAGGAACCTTGTTTCTTCTCCAATCTGATTTTTTTTCTTTTTAGTTTTCAAAGCACTTGTGTGGCAGGTGGAACATTTATCCTGGCCTCACTCACAGTGCTGCATATTTTGATTGTCTGTGGTCTTGACTAATTCCACATACAAGGCCATTAGCTGAGAGTGCATGGCCAAGGTTTCTTTTATTACGGTCATTGAAAAGTCTAGCATATTGCCTTAAAAGCACTAGGCCTTCAGCAGATGATTTTTTTGAGTGGAAAGAATGCATCTTCTGAATCAATTTTTATGGAACATGTTCCCATTTTCTATTCAATGGCTGATACTCTTGTTTTTCTCTTACGTGCCTTCCCCCCATATTTTCACATTGATTATGTTTCTTATTCTAAAGAAAGTCACAAAGTAAATATCAGGTATTTACTACATAGTTCAAAGGAAATGGCCAATTAAACAAGTTAACTAGATTCATGTTTTTCTTTTCTTTCTTTTTCCTTCTGTATTTATAACTATGGTTGAATGTATTTGTAAACAGCATATTTGTTATGTTCCATTTTTTAAAAGAGGGTTGCTAAAATTAGATTTACTTTCCACTTTTTATGCTATGTTGACTTAAAATATTTGGGGTGCACCCTGTAAAGTCTTTAAAAGCAAACTTTTGGGTAATGGCCCCTCAGTAGTGTATGCCTATGTCTCTCCGCTGAAGTCCAGAATTGTTACTTTTCATGCGATTAACACTAGAGAGGAAGACAGGCCCTAGTGCAGAGTGTTTTTTGTTAAATGATGAGGAATTCATGCTCTCTAATTCCTAGCCTTAAAGAAACAAAAGCAGGAAGGATCCTGGAGCCATTGAAGTTACTTCTGCAGAGCCCCAGATATCTAATGGCAAGGGGCATCTTTAAGATGTGTCGCTCTGTGTTGGGAGAGGTGAACCAGCCTTAACCAAGTGCGCACTACTCAAGACTCAGTCTGAGGATGAACCAAGAGGAAGATTCTGCAGTGGAATTGTTATGGTTTAGATACTTGCTGTCTCCCATTGCCTGAAGCTATAGTCTGAGAGCAGGCATTTGGCTTCTCAGTAGTAGCTCCTTTGCATGTACTATGGTGTGGATTCTTTCCCAGCACCTAAAAAAGGTAAATAATAGATAAAGAAACAGAAACCACTCAACCTGGATTGATCCCGAGTTTCATCATTTTGACCTTTCTTCCACCCAGTTAAATCCCAGGTCCTCATGTTCTTCTCCAGAATCAGTCTGACTTCACTTTCTGCTGACCCCACTTTTCCCTTTATTCTAGTATCCCCTCTATCCTTAATTCCTATGGCAATTATCTAACTGTGCTGCTTGCCAATAAGGTGGAAACCTTCCCACCTGCTCTTGCTTTAGCTGATTTCTTAGGAAAGCCCTGATTGTGACATCGATGTGAGTGAACCCTCGGCAGCTTCCTATCCCTCCATGCATGCTACAGACTTCTCATTCTTCCACTTGAGTAACATCACCAGCTTTGAGTCTTCTCACTTCACCATCTACTCCCTCCCCTCTTTCTATACTCTTCCTGGCCTCTACTACCAGGAAATCTCAAATTGGCTCTCCCCATCAGCTTTGTACGCAGTCATAATCTCCACTAAGGTTACAATGGACAGAACCGCCCTTTAAGTCTGGTTTGGCTTCATGCTGATGGCACAGTTGGCTCCACCAGGACCTGCACTCTGTTCATATCCTCTGCTTCCTTGAAACCCAGGTCTTTCAGCCTCTTTCTTAACTATCAGGTGACTATTGACAGAAGAAAGGTGAGTGGAGCTAGGGGTTTACATAGTGAGCACTTTCCAGTTGAGCCTCCAGTTCCCTCAAGATCAAATTATCTTGTGTCGGTTGATCTATTCTAGAGTTTATTATTGTGTTTCTAATATATTAATTTGAGCTTAGTTATATCACTCCTCTCTTCGTTTCCTCCTCTCCATCCCTGATATGCTCCTCCCTCCAGACCTACCCATACAACTCAATTCCACTCAGTTTGATGACCTCTCTCTTTTTTTTTTTAGTTATAAAGTTTAGTCATTGAAAAATCACCTTTTTCTTTTGAAGTGGTAGGTGTTCAAGCTAAGGCCTCCGGCTTGCCAATGCTGGGTGTTGTACCATACACCCTGCCTGACATTCTGACAACGCATTCTCTTTTAAGACTTTGGCAAGGAATATAGTTAGGACTACGGTCGTCAGATGCTTATCTCTGTGGAAGTTGGTAATATCTTGGTCCTTCGTCTGCTACTTACATAGCCTGTAATGAAACACTTTAATGAGTTGATGACCCATGCAGATGAAAATTAAATCCAGTATAGTTTCCTCAAATTCTCTATGGCAAACCTATTCTCCATTCAAAAGCTATAGATATATTTTATATTCCAACACATGGTCACAAACTATTAGCATTCTAGGTAAATACTGGAACACTATATGGTCAATATATAAACTATATATATATATATATATATATATATATATATATATATATATATCACTAATGGTAATCTAGCTCTATCCATGCTAACCAAAGTGAAGACTTATGACTTCAGTATTTAAATAAAAATTAGTCGAATCAATAATGCAGATCTTCACTTAAGCAGAACAAGGTAAAGCTTCTGGTTTGAATGTGGGGTTTTTTTGGCTTTGTTTGTTTGATCGATTATCTCATTTAGTGGAAATTTTCAGGTATTAGATAGTATTGCTAATGATAGCCATAAGCATAGATAAAGAAATCATCCTACTATTTAAGGGTGTACTTAATTATAATAATAAAATTATTAAGCAAGGCTAACTGTATGAACAGATTAATTTCTGCATGACTACTTAGATCTATGCTTCCTGGGGTCATGTAGTGAAGAATTGATTATTGATACACCAGAGCATTAATTAAATTAAATTTGTACTTGTCATCTTTTACGGTGACACATAATTGCCAAAGCAACTGTAAACTCTGATCTCCAGAACAGAAAGTAAAAGGGTATGTCTACCCCCGCAGTGGTGTACTTGCCCATCATGCACAAGAAGCCTGGATTTGACCTTTGCCCTGTAAAACAACAATAATGATGATGAATACTGAAAGTATTAGAATGGTCACAAAATTTCAAAGTATCCCTGTGAGGGTTCACAGAATAACTGACTTTGTTATTTTATAATCAACAATGCCCTTTTTCTTTAGTTGTAAAGTCTGTGATAATTCACTTCCAAAAAACAATTAAGGATACTTTAAAGCATGAAATGAATTATGATGTGCTTTTTTTTTTCTTGCTCTTTGTAGGACTGTATAGAAAACCATTTCACAAGCTTAGATCTGGCTCCCTTCTTTAAGTTAAAATAATAATATCATTTGACTAATGGCTAAATGTAATTGGTCAGTTTTGTTTACTGTGATATGAACTTGCTTAAAGATGGAATTGAAAATAACAGGCAGTAAAGGCTGACTTATAATGGAAAATATGTCCATTTTTCTAAGACACCATTGGAAGATGGAATATAATTTATATTATTCTTCCCCTTACATACATAGAGAAATAAGCAGTGTGCGTAGATGTGAGTGTATTCAAGTGAGTTGTGGTGAATTTAACCCCATCCTATGGAGGTATTTGGAGTCCTGAAGAGAAGGTAGTAGGCAAAAACTGTTCCCCCAAACTGGCTAGAGTTTTCTCCAAATGCCATTGCTTTCAAATGCCTGTCACCTTTGAGCTGTGAGGCTGGGACTCTGTCCCCTTTACTGTCCCTTACATTTAGTACCTGTATGCTAGTCATACCTTCAAACAACTGCCAAAGACACCAGGAAGTGAGCAAACAGTTCACCCTGACAGTAGCCCAAGTGTGTTCACGATTTAGCCTGACAGTTTCACTTTGGTTAAGTCTGCAGGATGTAGGGAAAGCTGTCACTGACTAAGGATGGACTTAGAAAGCAACAGGAATCCCACATCTTCTGAGTTAGTTTCTTAGGATGTACCTGATGGGACAAGGGATCTCTGTGTGTCATCAGTGTAAGTGTGGGGAGGAATCTGCACAGTATATAAAACAGTTTTAGAAAGTTAGAAAGATAGTCTTCAATTCTCTTCTACTGCAGGGACATTTCTTTTACAATTCTTTAGACTGGCTCTTGACCATCCACCATTTCTTCTCTCTCAATATTTATTTTTTTAACCTGGGATGGATTAGGAGACACACAAACACAAGGGGCTTCTCCTCCATTGACGTCACTTTGTTTCTATGAATGCCTGGAATGTTCCTTAGAAAAGCCAATCTTTTTGTTGACTGCTTGGTTTTGTCCTTACCATTCAGTAAGATCATCCTATGAACTTGCTCCTTGGTCTTTGTCTGAGGCCATCTTTCAGACCCTGTGCTCAGAGAAGACAGCTTGGGAGGGTTGGTCCCAAGCAGTACCTTTATGGCTCATTCTCGGCTCTGAGGCTGGGTTTTCACACAAATAGAAGCCCCTTTGCTAAAGGTAGTCTCCCCTTAAATGTAGGCATTTCTTCTTTCTCTAAAGTAGGATGCAGAAATAATGCTGCTTTTCATTGTGGCCTATAAAATGTAGAAATTGCCTGAATTCTAGTCAATTTGGAACAATTGGCAGTCAATGGACTAGATCACTCATCTATCTGCTCTGACAGTTATTGTGGCCCAAAACCCCAAAATACCATAAAGCTGTCAGTCTCCCGGTGCATTGATGTCCAAGGAGTAATAGGTTTTATTTCACCTTCCAATATTTTTTGATTATCCAGCAAGTTATCAGGAAACAGTGTCAGACCGTCAAGAGTCTCTATCACTGAGTTAACATAAATGTTATTTTTCTGGATGTAATGAATCATGATTTATTATTTCTTATAATATTTAAAAGTTGAACTATAAATTAGTAGCCCAGAAAATAGTATTTTACTATCAAAGAACACTCCAGTATGTCTGTCCAAATTTTTCTATGTGGATCCACAAAAGATTTATAAAGAAAATGGTATTTAAAAACATGAATTTGAAGACATCTAGGAATAGACTTATCTATCCTTGACCTTGAGGATCTTGTTTAGATTCTATGTGTCTATTTTCCAATCTAAAATTCAGTATAGCAACAATTACTAACTATTCATAGGGTGCTCACAATGAATGTTGTGAAAAATAATGCTTGCTACAAAGAAATAATTCTGTTTGTGAGCTCAGGTCTTTGCCAGCATTTTGAAGCTGTGATGTGTTCTCATTTGAAGTATGGTCAACACACGGCACAGTCAAGACCCCAATGTGCTTTATTATCTTCGTCTTAAGACAAGATTTTTATACAATACTAGTTAGTAAATATTTAAAACTAAAGGTGACACCTATATATTTTGAGCCATGCAGAGTGATGGAGACCTAAAAGACCATGTATTAAATAATCTGAGGCAGGAAGATTGCAAGCTAGGTAGTGTCCTGGGCTAGATAGTGAACTCAGGGCCAGTATGGGTATTATTTTTTTAAAAGGTTGAAAGTATAGCTGAACATCAGCATGTTTGCCTAACATATGGAAGAGACCTAGGTTCAACCTAAGGGATAGTCTCCCATACCAATCAGCTTAAAATGAAAAAAAAAATATTTTTTCTGAAGTATCCTCTTTTAGTTATGAGTGTTGTTAATTTTTTCTAAAAAAAATTACACATTACTATTGTTCTTTCAATCTACTTGTCTTGGTGATACTTTTTGTATTCATATTTTTAATTCTTTACCATTTACAAGTTAATGCTGCACTTATATACCAGGATATCTTAGATATAAGGGGTCACTGAATCTTTCAGGCATTCCTACTTTTATAAACTAGATGAAACAAAAGAAGGAACATTCAATAACATAGTTTCATTAACTAGAATTTATTGTTAAAATTCTCTCCTAATAGATGAATAAATTCCTTAGGATGGTATCTGTTGTGCCTCTTTTCTAGATTTTGCAAACACCAGATTTTCTTCCCAAGCTACCAAGAATTTTAATTATCAATAAAAATCAAATGAAATAATGAATAACCTTCCAGTTAACATAACATTATATTATCCAAAGCTAGCATCCTCTCTGCTAGGCAGTTACTTACTCTATTAAGGAATGGGTGAATTTCACTATTGATCAATATTTGATAACTATAATTGAGATCCCTGGAGCTGTGACTTCTTTAATATTTTCTATAGCTACTCAGTAACCAGCGGTGCCCATTGCTGGGTGTTGGCGTATCCACCCTGTTTACTGTGCCTCTTTTCTTCTCTGTTCCATCCAAAATAGTTCCTCTGTGGAGGGCTTACCTAGCAAACCTGGGTTTCCCAGAGATGCCTGCAACAGCTGTCTTTATACAGGGACTTTTATCGACTCCCCAAGACAGTGTGTGATGAGGCATGTAAATATTTGTAGGCTGTTTTATGTAAATATAGTTGGTGGTCATGTTAGGTAGGCTTTCTTTCCATAGTAAATCCCTACCGTGGGTAGCATGGGGTCAGTAACTAAATGAACTAATGCAGGTGATCTGAGGTAACTGGAAGGTGATTGGATCTCCTTAGAAAGCAGCTCAACTACACTAGAGTTTCCAAACCGAATAGCTTCATATCTGCAGGTGTATAGCCTAAGTGTTTGAAATTAAACTGTAGTTTAAATCTGTCATATAGTTTTAGAACTACAATTTTTCACTTTGCCTTCCTAAGCACAGATTGTTTCATCATCCTTTATTTTGGGTTTCTCCCGTTTTGCAGAATACCTAAGAATCTGTATGAAACTTGCTATCAGCCCAACATTTGTATTCTCACTTGTATTTTTAAAGAATAAACATGGTAAATTGCTGTAGTCTAAAAGCAAACAATGACAGTATAATTTCAGTCGATAAAATTTACAATACAAATTCTCTTTGTTTTTCCCATTTCTATTTAGTAGTTCATTCATTCATTCATTCATTCATTCATCTTGAGTCAGTGCCTGACATGTCGTCCACACTAGCCTTGAACTCTAAAACCTCGTTGCCTCTTATACTGCAATTCTGTTTACAGGCCTATAACGCCATGCATGGCTTGTAATATAAATTCTTAGTAAGAAAACTGTGAACACTATGTGTGGGAAGAGAGTGCATTAAATGCTTCAAATGTGGGAGATGCCTGAGTAGGCTATGAACTACTGTCATCCTTCCAAAGGGAAGTTGTTAAGATGTTCCAATACAGACGATTAGATCATTTGTAGCAATCTATATTTTAAAGAGAAAAATAGCAAAAAGCAGATCTACCAGCAGGGACACAGGGAGGAAGGACAAGGGACTCAAACTCAACTTATTAGCTTCAGTGATACAGATTCTGACTAGATAACAACTACTTCCTCAGGTTGGAAGAGTCAAGGAAACAAGTCACACAGAGGTACTGGCTCTTGCTGATAATCACACACTCTGCTAGACACTTCCACTATAACTAAAATACTCAGGCTACAACCATATCTCAGTTATTTCTGGAAATAAGAAGTGTTTCTTTAAAATCCCGTTTTATGAATACGCAGAGATTAAGAGACACAAACCACAGTTCCCACAATCGATCGGAAAGTGTTTATGAGGATAGAGGTCCAGTCGAGACCTTTCAACACCATCAAGCTCTCATCCTCCTCAGTCCTTCTTGAATAGTGGGTAATTATTAGCTTTCTAAAATACCTATGCTTATTCCCTAGCGGATGACCACATAACCAGAAGGAAGTACCACATCATTGTGGGGCTTGCAGTCCTTGCTTCCCCAAGACAGATTGCATGGTTTAACCTCCTTTAAACTACATAATTTTTAAATAACCCAGAATACTCTGGGATTTCAAGTAGGCTCTGTGTGAAAGCCAGGTTGAAATTACAGCCATCTGTAGCCCACACTGGAGTAGGGAAGCGTTTAAGAAAGTGTGCTGGGGTGGGGAGAACACTAGGAAAAACGTTCTTTGCAAAGATTGTTGGCTCAGCCTGGCTGTTACTTTTTAATAATTGATATAAATTTTCCTTTGAAGCAACTTTATCATTGTAAGAAAGATTAGACAAATAAGCTTGAATTCCCCATTTCTTTCATGTATCATCGTAAACTAGTTAAGGATGAGCTCTGTAAGTTGTGTCAAGTGTTCCGTAGCTTTCCTTGGCTGTCCTTTTATCTGTGGCATAAAAACAGCTATGATGTTGTTTGATGCAATGTCTCCAAAATAAAATAGTGTGCAAAATAATGGAACAAGATGTAGCTTGTAAATCAATTTTTTA
>JADRCC010094376.1:0-10941 GCA_019843855.1 Hylomyscus alleni
TTTTTTTTTTTTTTTTTAAGTAACATCAATATAGCAGAGTTAGGTAAGCAATCATTTACTTTAGAGATCAATTTTTGTCACATTACAAAATTTAATATGATGACAAGGCCAACAATTTTGCTGGCCCAGCACTTGATAATGATAGGAAATTAATTTCAGAATAATGTATGTTCATTAAATGGTTTTGTCTCTTGCAGACGATAGCAATGATATGGTACTAATGGGGCTTATTTCTAGTTTCTTGTAAAATAGCTTCCAGTTTTCCAAGCTAGAAATTGAAAGCATTTGAACCACATTATTTGCTTTTCACTTTTATGTTTAGTACCCTGTTAATGAGCTTATATAATACTATCTAGCAGCCAAATTTTTTGTGAGATGTGCTTTTATTCGAGCTTATCTGAAAAAAATATGTATTTATTAGAGAACAAAAATAAACTTATCGCCATTCTCCAAGGAACATTAATTAGATCAGCGTTTTCTAATCCCCGGAAATGCTTACAAGATTATACAGAATTCACCTCCTATATATTACCTAATGGTTTTGTCAACACATACATAGAAGATGGTAAAAAATAATTGAGCTTTTAGTAGACTCAGAATTCCCATTTAGCCGTGTTTTCCAGCAAAATTTATGCTACAGATGGGGTTCATAATTATTTTCAAAGAGATTCAAACTCTTTCTCATGACTTCTAAAATTTTATATTGTTACAACTCCAACAAAAAAAAAATGTCACCTGCAACCTCAGTTGGTTATTTTTGAGAAATTAAACTGATTTAAATATTTTTCTGTAATAAGAGAAATCTTCAGTGCATTTAATGACTAACATTTCTCCCACTAAATTATCTTAGTTGTGTACTAAGGATGCAGTCAGATTTACGTTAATGATACTTCAAATTGTACTCTTTGTTTGTTTTGTTTTGTTTTGTTTTGTTTTGTTTTGTTTTTTTGAGACAGGGTTTCTCTGTATAGTCCTGGATGTTCTGGAACTCACTCTGTAGACCAGGCTGGATTTGAACTCAGAAATCTGCCTTCCTCTGCCTCTGCCTCTCCCTCCCAAGTGCTGGGATTACAGGCTTGTGTGCCACCACTGCCCTGCAATTTGTACTCTCTTATGTAACTTAGTATCTTTTTTGAGGGGTGGAAGTAGAGGTTATTGGGTTTACATTTCCATACTGCTTTTCATTACTGAAGAAAGTCAGGACAGAAACTCAAACAGGGCAGGATCCTGGAGCCAGGAGCTGAAGCAGAAGCCATGGTGATGGGCTGCTTCCTGGCCTGCTTCCCAGGGCTTTTTCCGTGTGCTTTCTTACAGAACACAAGACTGCCATCCCAGGAATGGCAACACCTACCATGGGCTTGGCCCTCCCAAACTGATCACTAATTGAGAAAAAATGCCTTACAGCTGGATCTCATGAAGGCATTTTCTCAATTGAGGCTTATTCCTATCTGATGATTCTACCTTGTGTCAAGTTGACACAAAACCAGCCAGCACACCAAGGAATAGTGAAAAAGTTTAGTTTCATTGAAACCTACTTTGTGATTTTATTTCTTTTAATGTGAAACCTGTTAGCAAAGAAAACTGTCTGGGCTTGCCTTTCTCAGAAGGTCTGGAGAAAAATGTAAGGTCTGCTTCTTACATATAAAATGGACTGATCACAAACCGTTCAATACTTTACCCACTGCCAGGGTCCTGCCCAAACTCTGGACAGTTTTAGGTTGACCTCACCAAGTTAGGCCAGTTTTCCCAAGCTCCACAAGAAAATCTCCCAGACAGTCTGGGTCTGACAGCCAAATAGGAATGCTGTCCTGTGAGGCAGCTGAGAACTTAATGGTGTATGTACTATTTCACAAAGACAGAACACCTCTGCCAGCACCTCCCAAAAACATCAGGGTCACTGTCTTAGTTAGGGTTTCCATTGTTGTGAAGAGAGACCATGACCCAGGCAACTCTTATAAAGGGCAACATTTAATCAAGGCTATCTTACAACTTCAGAGGCTCAGTCAGTCATCATCTTGGTGGGAAGTATTCCAGAGTCCCGTAAGGCATGGCGCTGGTGGAGCTGAAAGTTATGACATCTTGTTCTGATAGTGATGGACTTCTTCCGGCAAGGACATATCTACTCCAACAAGGCCACACCTCTTATCAGTGCCACTTTTCATGAGCCAAGCATATTCAAACCACCACAGTCATCCTATGGGAATGTATTTTGTACATTCCTTTAAGAATGTTGTCTATCTTGTGAGCTAGCAACCACTGGCTTCCACCAGAATCTAATATTTAAATGTGTCATTTGCCATATTCAAGCAAAAATAATAATTTTTCAATATCATCTCCAACATTTCCCTCAAGCCTTCTCATATACATTCTAGTAGAAACCATTTACTGTCTTTTCATCTCAGTGGGAATTATATCAAAATTGGAAATGTTATCCTGTACTATTGTACACATTTTTACATTTTTAATTTTCATCATGTTAATTTGATAGCTGAATGATAAATTAAATAAAATAAGAAAGGATCAGGAATCAGATATATAAATATATTTATAAATTTAAAGATATTCAGACACTATATATGCTTTAGCTTTCTAGTACAATAACAGATATTTGAGATAACTAGCTTACAAGTAGAAAAACTTTGTATGTTTTGTGATGTACACATGTTCATGTACACATGCATTTGTTGGGGGAGCAGGGAAAACAGAGATCAACATTTAGTATCTATATTGTTATTTATCTATTTCTTGTATTGTTATGTACCTCATTTCCCAGAAACAGGGTCACTCTATGAGCCTGACTAGAGCTTACTGAATCCCCTAAACTCACTGGTCTGGAAGTTCCTGGGATCCTATATTTCTGCCTCACTTTGCAGCCCTGGAAGTACTGACACATCTCAAGACACCTGACCTCTCTGTAGTACCGAAAGCTGAACTCAGGTCTTCATGATAGTTCAAGTACTTCACCTACTGAATCATCTCATGAAAGGGTTTGATTTCAGTCAATTTGGAGCTTTTAAATATAATAAATAGTTTAGATTGCTTTGAATCTATAGTAGCTTCTCGAGTATAATCAAGTACATCTTAGAGACAACAGTTCATATGACTAGAAAATGAAAGAGAAAGAAAGAGAAACTGAAATTCCAGTGCTCCTTTCAAAATCAAGTAACCTGTAATTAAAAACCTACCCCTAAACCAAATGCTTGATGTTTTGACATCTAAATCTAATAATGTACTATTGTGTTGAAACCTTTACCACACAGGCCTTTATAAAAAGCTCCAAATTCAATTTAAAGAATAAAGATTTTAGATATTGTTTATGACAAAATTGTGAGATTAAAAATTGAGCTATTAACAACTTAATTATCATTAATAAGATTTTTTTTATCATAAAGCTGAATCTATGCTTTTATTTTTTTTCTTTTTTTGAGACAGGGTTCTCTGTATAGCCCTGGCTGTCCTGGAGTTCACTCTGTAGACCAAACTGGTCTCGAACTCAGAAATCTGCCTGCCTCTGCCTCCCAAGTGCTGGGATTAAAGGCATGTGCCACCTCCTCCCAGCTCTATGCTTTTTTAGAATACCATTGTGTTTGGTTTGGTAGTTCAAACATCTCACCTTACACTTGCTACAAAAGTGTTCTTCCCTGATTTAAATCTCCACTTTTTATTTCTTTAAAATTTTAAAAGTCTCTGTTAATAAATTATCTTTGTTAATTTACTATTCTCAGGAATCTCCCATTTTTCACAAAAATATTGGCTTGTTTGTAAAATTTTAAATTATTTTAATAAGAAAAAACATTAAATAATATTACCTTTATTTTCACTCTTATAAATGATATTTTAAAAGTGTTGAGGAAACACAGAAAACAGAACCAAAAATGACGAAAGCTTGCTATCTTTCAAATAAGGACTGTTAGTTAAGACTTATGCTTCAGAGAGACAAGAGCCCCTTCCTTTCTCTGACAAATTCATCTCTGAATTTCTTCATGAAAGTCAGTTATTCAATAAATTTTTTTCTATTCATATTAGGCTTTTTTTTTCAAAATAAAGTAGAAATTCAGGTTTAAATTTACTGCCTCTGGAATAAGGAGATCCCATCTGTGGACACAGCTGTAGAGAAGAGTACTTGACTCTGTTCAATATCAATTGTAAATCTCATTGATCACAATTCCCACACAGAGCAAATCTAGTCAGGAGTGCTGACTGGTGCTTTCTATTTAGATAGCCTATCCAAGTCTTTCCAGTAGGAACTGGAGGAGACTGCTATGGTAAATTACATTACTCATAATTTTTTTCATATAATAAAATTTCTATTTTCACTAACAGAATAGGAGAATTCTTCAGGGTACATACTTCCATTTAGTGTTTTGTAAGTCTTGGTAAGATTCTCATTTGCATTGGTTTTAACTAAAGCATATCTCATTACAGTAAGTTCTGTATAATATAGAATATATGATTAACATTATAACATTCTGCATTTTCTGTCAGTGAATTTCTACTGAAATTACTTAGGATCTTCCAACAAAATAAATATATATGACTTCCTTTCTATGCCTTTCTGAATATGCTGTAAATTCAACAAGCAGACTTGACAGTTATCTGATATCCTAACAAGTCATTTGTTGTTCTGAGCAACTAAGTCAACAATCTTCAGTATACTGGGAATGGTCCCTTAGACATTGATGCTGTTAATTCTTCTCTGCTTTCCTAAGGAAACCTTAAGAGGTTTATGACATATCTGGCTTCTGACCCTTCTAACTCATTCCTTCTTTTTAGGTTTGCCCAAAGAATTTCCAAAAATTAACTGGAGCATAAAAAAAAAAATGTTCTACTCTCTTGCCTCTTTGACCTTTGGTAAGGCAACAGAATATAATTTTCAATCCATGCATAGTTTGGTTATATTTCTCAATTCTGTCTCATATTGTGTGATCTAGATATTCATTACATTTTGTTCTAAGTGTCCAGGATAAGGACAAATTTATATTCTATGAAATCTTTTGAAACAAGCTATCATGGCAATATATGTAAAATAATTTTGTAACAACTTATTTTTTAATAATACCAAAATCTGAAAATTCAGTGTATTCCTTAGTGCTAGTTCAATGGTAGAAAAAACTGAAAGTGACTTTCAGGAAATCTTCAATCAATTTCTCTATCATCTTCGTATTTGTGTATCCATTTGTCTACCTATTGACTTTCTATTACATATTTATCTAGCTAGCTACCATGTGACCAGTGTGTCTTGAAGTTTCTGCTATCCTGAATTACAGACTGGATTTCTAAAGCTAACTTCTCAATAACGACATTCACCAAAGCCTATCATTGTTCCTTCCTTGAACCTTCTCGTGCTCATTCTCATCTTTAATTCTTACAGTGTGCCTTCGATTACTGATTTAAACCTAAAATTTCACAGTTTTACCATATATTTTAACAATAACTTAGAAGCAATTACTATCTCTGCTAATAAACACATTTACTTGGAAATATATGTCATGTAGTGTTATTGAACAAGCAACAAAGCCAGGGTTTAAACTGATTATTCTTTGATTTATTGGCTAACAAGTTGTGGGAAAAATATACTATTTCCTTTGATATGAACACAAAATTCGGTGAATTTATTTGACAACTTTTTAATCTTCTTTATATTATTTTGGTTTGAGTAGAATGTTTTAACTAGTTCCATTATCTATCACTGCTTGAAGATCATTAAACTTTGAAGAATTAAGACAAATAGTGCAGTATTTCTAAATGTTTTTGTTCAGAAATAGAAAGAGAGTTAGGTAAGAGGTTAGTAGGTGGTTGTATGATATCAACTGGGATTATAGAAGATAAGGATGCACTGTGTAAATGAATTTTTTTCCATACATATTTGCCATTTTGTTGCTTCCCCTCGTCTCTCTCAGTACATCTATCATCACACAGGATGGTCTCAGGGTACTCACACTTCAGTGGTGGTCTTGAAAACATCAAGATACAAATTGTTAGCTCACTTAGAGTTAGGCTCTGAAATGAAAAATGGTCGCTTCCACCATGCACTCCACCAAAGCTCTTACTAACAAACCAAGCTTTCTAGGGGAAAAAAACAATTCTATTTATCAAGCAAGAGGAAGACAGATTTATTATTACCATAGTTAACTTGCTGACATTCTTCTTTAACATGAACTGAGATTTTTTTAACATGTTCTCTGCAATTATGTTGCTCATTGGAATGTCTCTAGCTTAGAAGTTTAAGAACCTTAAATCAGAAATTTCAAGCAATTTGTCCTATACTACCTAGTTATTTTCTTTCTTTATAAAAAATTATATTCGTTTTTTATGAATAACACACCATCCATGACAATCCTACTTATCTCTCTCTCCTTCTTGAACTCATCCTACACCCTTGTAACCTCCCACCTCAAGGGACAAAATATCTCATTGTGGAAGCTGAAGTGTGTCACATACTTTGTTCACACTTCTTTGTTTGCATAATTCATTGCAATAATTCATTGATCTGGTATTAGTCCTCTGGTTTTTGTTTGTATATCAATATAGGAACCTCACTAGTACTCCTCTCAGATATTCTGCTGTTTCCCTCTGCCATGAAGGTCCTGCATGACCATGTTTTCCAGCAGTTCTTCAATGGGTAGATGTTGGAATGGGCCAGTTTCAAGCCCTACATCTTGGCCTGAGAGGTATCTGAATTTTTATGCACTATGACTTTCCAGATGATACACCTTCAAGGATTGTGCTCCCCATCCACTCTGAAACTAGTGCCAGCTTTACCCTGCTGCTCTCCAGAGTGCTGTGGACAGCGAGGAACAGAAACTGATCTCCCACTCTCATGACCCAGGTCAAGCTTTCCTGCCTCCCATAGATGGCAGGGGATAATGGAGAGGATGAGGGCATTTGGCCAGCATCACAGACAGTTCAGAGCAGACAAGAGGCAGACTTGGACACATACAAATTTAGTAGATTCAATTTCTTATTTGAGATCCCACCTTCCTAGATGTATCAAACTAGCTAACAAAATTCACCATATATCAAACTACTCTCTCTATCACACTCAAGTTTGGTTATTGTATTGGTCCCTTTTTGTGAGGGTAATATTTATTATAAATATTTTCTCCATTTCTTTCCTCCCTCCAAACCCTTGCATAGATTCCTCCATGGTCCTTCAAATACATGTTATTATTATACCCAATTATTATTGCATGTATATATGTACATAAAATTATGTGTTTGAAATAGTGATTCATTTAACTTGAGAATCAGAAATTCAGCCTGATTGTCTGAGCAGCAAGCCCCATGATTCTCCTATCTCTGCTGTCCTTGTCTAACTAATGCTAGATATAAAGATACATGCCACTATAATAGGATTTACATGGTTTTCTGTCATCTACCTCAGGTTCTCTCAGGTTCTCAAGCTTGCGTACAAGGAGCTGACCAATTCAGAAATTACCTCAAACTCTCACTGTAATCTTGTAGAACTTTTCATCCATCCTGTGGAATCCTGTCACATTTTCAGTTTGTAAGGTATAAAATAAAATCTGGCTCAAGTCTTGAATGTGAGAAAGGCAATAGAGTGTTTCATTAGAGGGGCTACTCTGAGAATCTTACATCTTCTTAACTTACTTTAGACATCAGTTTTAAGTATTTCTTGTCTTATCTACCCATCCTCCTCTTGTGATATGTGTGTGAGTGTGTGTGTGTGTGTGTGTGTGTGTGTGTGTATACTGGCTGGTTTTGTGTGTCAACTTGACACAGACTGGAGTTATCACAGAGAAGGGAGCTTCAGTTGGGGAAGTGCCTCCATGAGATCCATCTGTGGGGCATTTTCTCAATTAGTGATCAAGGGGGTAGGGCCCCTTGTGGGTGGTGCCATCCCTGGGCTGGAAGTCTTGGATTCTATAAGAGAGCAGGCTGAGCAAGCCAGGAGAAACAAGCCAGTAAGGAACATCTCTCCATGGCCTCTGCATCAACTCCTGCTTCCTGACCTGCTTGAATTCCAGTCCTCACTTCCTCTGGTGATCAACAGCAATGTGGAAGTGTAAGCTCAATAAACCCTTTCCTCCCCAACTTGCTTCTTGGTCATGATGTTTGTGCAGGAATAGAAACCCTGACTAAATGTGTGTATACAAGTTGGAAATATATATATATATATATATATATATATATATATATATATATATATTCAACACACACACAAACATATTCTCTTCACAATTCTAGCAATGTTCAACTTGGCTAATTGATGTAATTTTGAAGGTCTCCAGTTTCTGGCAACTGTATACAGACATTTCATATATACTTTTAAATTAATTTGAGATTAATTATCTCAAATCTTCAGTCATCTCCTATACTACAAGACTTGTGTGCTTATCTGTGCATTATTGCTTATGTGCCATCCTTGAGATGATTATGGCTCAAGTAAGGAATCTAATTCTCATGATTCTGATGATATACAGTATATGTACTCTAGCATACTCATACTTCTCAGAACTTCATCTCTTCTCTTGTTATCTTCAAGAATACCTTAGGTAGTTCTACTTGACTTAGAATGACCAGTTCTTCATCAGTGTTTCTGGAACACCTTAGTGGTTAAGTTGCTTGCTGATCTGTTGTTATATTCAGACCCCTTTGATTGCATAATCTCAACACATATTCCCACATTTCCTCTTATCACATGGTAGATGTTTTGCATCAGACATTCTGGATACAAACTTTTTTCTTTCTTGAATTCAGTCCTAAATCATCAGCTATATATCATTATCATGTCATATGGACCATCAGGAAAGAAGGTATTAGCAAATCCTGAGAGACATATCACCTCCTGTAGAAAAGAATAACCTTTATTCCAACATTTTGTATGAAGAAAGTTTCAATTATTATTAACTACGTTTTTCAGGATAGGGAAATTCTAAGCAAGTATGTAGGTCTGTGTGCATAGGTAAAATTATTTTATATTTATACTCCTCACATCCAATATATATAATGGGGTCTCAGTATCTGAAAGCAAAAGGTTGACTTTGACAATAGACCAAATGTGGATGAAGTTCTTTAAGTCTGCTTCTGCACATTGCACACAACTACTCTCCTAAGAGTCCCAGTGTTTTGACTTAGTTTTACTAATATAAGATTTTACATATTCTATACTCGCTTATCCAGGAACCACTCTCAAATATCGTGCAAAACTTATTTCATAACTTCAATAGTTTTATTCTTTCTTGGGGTTCCAATGTTGGCTCTATTTCATTTTCTAATAATTTCAAACTTTCTTCACAAATCAAGCATTAATCTGGAACTACTATTGTGCAGTTATTACATTGTTTCCAAGATGGGAACACACAGTGTGCACCTGAGCCATTAGGACTTTGCTATACTGTGCTATGTCACATGTCTCAATTTTTTAATTGTTTAAGAATCAGTACAACAAAAAGCATCTAGTTTCACAAAATTCACCAGAGCAGAAGGAAAAAGAAGTAAGAAAGTCAGATATAATAGAATAATTATGCACACCAAGGCCAACTGAAAAGCAGTCACACAAAAATGAAATCTATACAGTCGTTGTCCAGGGCTAAGGTTAGGAGAAATGGGAGCAACTGTTATATACAAAGAGCTGCTGTGGGCTACTGAGATGTCTCCATCCTGGCCTACTGCAGGCAGTCCCTTATTTCAGATGACGGGTCTTGGAGGGATGTTTCTCTGTAGGGCAGTGGTCTGTTCAGGCAACCTGGGCCCAGTTGAGTATAAGTCTAGAACTCTGGAGCCCCAGTGGGTAATCTCTGCCTGAAAGGGACAGAAGGTGTTTGGACATAACTCCCGGGTCTCTGGGTTTCAGTTCCAGTCCCCTCCAGCTGCCCCCACGGGAGATGTGTACTCTGTCACAAAGAAAATGCCCCAAGCTCCCAGCATTATAGCTAGACTCTACCTCCAGTCATCTGACCATAGCCAGGCATGGCCTACCCCTCAGACAGATAGCCACACCTCACACTATATAAGGGACAGTTCAGCCCCTTCCCTCTCTCTTGCCTTCTTCCTCTCTTTCCTGCTTCCTTTCTTCCTCTCTTGCTCTTTGTCTTCTCTTTCTGCCCTCTCTTCCTCTCTTGCTTTCTTCCTCTCCTTTATCTCTCTCTCCTTCTCCTCTCCTTCTCCTTTCTCTCTCTCTCTCTCTTTCTCCATAGCCATGACCGGCCTATTTTCTCTTTCCTATAATAAAATATCTCACGATTATGCATTGCCTTCTTTTAACTAACTAACACACCGTGCAGCTCCAGGCATCAGCAGCAGAGAGCCCCGGGCCTCAGCAGAGAGGCACAGGCCCACATGTCTCCTTCTTCTCAGCGTCCCAAACACCATTCTTTTCTACAAGGAGCTGCCGTGGGCTTCTGAGATGTCTCCATCCCAGCCTACTGCAGGCAGTCCCTGTCATCGTATGCTGTCCCCAGAAGATGGGGCCTATTTATGATGAGGATGAGAACGTAAATTATAAAAATATAATGGATGAAAAATTAAAATAATAATACAAAGAAAAATTACTTTATTTTTCAAAACTTTAATTATGCAATTTCCATAGATGAAAATGATATTATACTAGTAACATCTAACACAGTATCTAACAAAGAATTTCTCCACACTTTAAAATTGAGATCATTACATTATTATTCATTAGCAATGTGTTATAAAACTTCAATGAAGTTCCAAACCACTTCAAGAGAATCATCTCATCCTTAATCTTTGAAGTGATTTCTTCTAGTAGGTTTCGAAACGTCTATCACTGTGTTTTAAAACAATGGTTCATCAGTTTAAATAGCACTTGCTACTCTTCCAGAGAAGCTGGATTTATTTGCCAGCATCAATACAGTAGGTCATAAAGCCTTCTGTTACTCCAGTTCTGGGAATCTGATATGCTCTTCTGTCCTTTTAGCGCTGGCATGCACACATCCACACACACACACACACACA
>JADRCC010094414.1:0-10147 GCA_019843855.1 Hylomyscus alleni
GTGATCAACAGCCATGTGGAAGTAAGCTGAATAAACCCTTTCCTCCCAACTTGCTTCTTGGTCATGATGTTTGTGCAGGAATAAAAACTCTGACTAAGACACCAGGGGATGTAACCTTGTCGTAGAACAGAAGTGCCAGGAGGGTGAGATATAGGCGTTGGGGTATAGAGGGACTGCTCAGTGATTAAGAGTACGGGCTACTCTTCCAGAGGACCCAGGTTTAATTCCCAGTACCCATGAGGCAGCTTACAACTGTCCGTAACTCTGTTTTCAGGGAATCCAAAGCCCTCCTTTTGGCCTCCACAGGCAACTTGTACATGCATTGCATAGGCATGTATTTAGGCAAACTCATATACATAAAATAAAAACAATTAACATCTTAAAAAATAAACAAAACAAAAAGTTAGGCCTGGTCAACTAGGCACCCAGCGACCACAGAGTGGTGAGGAAGAGCAGAGCTGGGTTGTTTTCAGCTAAAGAAAGGTAGAACGACATACAGACCTTCAGCCCCAAACCACACAGAACAAACATGAATGACATTTCACAAAAGGCAGAGATTAAAGAAATCTTGTATCGGATGATGAGGAAGAGATTTCCCCTAGAGTAGAAAAAAAAAGGCTTACGTCCAAACCTAACGGCTCCAGTTGGCCCCACTCGCTCTGGCCCAAAGACTGACTTATTATCATATTTAAGTACACTGTAGCTGACTTCAGACGCACCAGAAAAGGACGTCAGAGCTCATTACGTGTGGTTGCTGGGATGTGAACTCATGACCTTCAGAACAGTCAGTGTTCTTACCCACTGAGCCATCTTGCCAGCCCACAAACAGGGTATCTTCTTTCCTCTTTTCCAACATGCAACAAACTGCCACAAACAGCATCCAACCACCAGCCGCCCAACTTGCCTTCTATTGGGGCTCTAATATTTATACACCCTCTGAAAAGTCCCCAGAATCCCAAACGTCACACCCTTGCAAAAACTATCTGCAGCAAGCAAAATCACACCCCATCAAGAGAGCACAAGGCAAATCACAGTCAGCTGCTGTGGAGAATCTCAAACAGCCCCATATCCCACCTGAGATTAAAATTAAAACATATGCCTGTAACGTTTCTGTGTTTTTAAAGAAACCGAAATTCTCACTACAGCCTGCATCAGCTAGGCCCTCGTAACCACTGCAGCAGCTCAGAGCATGCCACCTGTGACTCACAAGCACCTGTAAGCACAGTATCCAGGGGTCCCTCACCCTTCTTGGCCTTTCAACCTATCTGCTTAACTCAACCCAGCCTTTCTGCCCAGCCTCTTGGCTCCTGTTTAGGCCCTGATACATCGTGCTAGCCCTGCTACTACTATATTGGTCCTCCCTCAATGAATGAAGCTGGCTGCTTCTGTCGCTCCATGTTTACCTGTTTCAGGCTCCATTACAACTCTCCCCTTGACCCTGTCAACACCATCCCCACTTTTAGTTCATCATGGTTTCTAGTTCCATTTCTCCCTAGCCTCATTTTCTAGTGTCAAAGAACCCATTTGACACGATTGTTTTGGTGTTTTATAGTATATGATGTGGGCTCCAAATATTCTGCACTCCTGAGCACCACACAGCACTGAATGGTTCACACTGAGAAATAACAAAAGCATGATGTCTCTGGCCGTTCTACAGAGCGGCACATCCTGAACATCTACAACGCAGTGCCAAAGGTCGTGCCCAGAAAAACAAGGGTGGACTTACCTATGACTGCCTCCACAGTGTTGCCAGCTGAATCCAGTGGAAGGGCACGGGCAGGAAGGGTAGGCAGCGTGGTGGGGGAGGAGCTACCCGAGCCAGTGCTGGATGCCAGGCTAGATGCCACGCTGGAGCTTATGCTGGGAGCCAGTGGGTGAACCACTGAGAACACAGCGAGGTGGTTCTGTTAAGAAACACAAACAATATGAGCAGGTGAGAGCACAGCAGCAGAGATACCCCAGATGCATGGGCTGCCGATTCCCCCAGTGCAGCACGTAAAGACAGCCAACATGGCAGGTGTCACCGAGGGATGCTCTCTAGCACGCACTGACCACAACAGGCGGCCTTGCTATTACTCAGACAGACATATCTGGAAAGTGTCTGTCTGTCCACAAGATATAATCAGCAGGCACAACCTGTGACAGGCCAGGGGCTGGGGGCCTGCCCACCCTTCTCCCCAACCTCCCAGGAGACCCTTTGCCCCTTCCCAGTTCTCACCCTCCCAGAGATCAGAAAAGTGAAAACTGGGGAAACTGGCACCATCTCCATCTGACAGACAACAGATAAAACAAGTCAGATGATATGAAACAGGCCCGGGCTAGATTCAGGGCAGCGCAGCTGGGGGTCCTCAGCGCGCAGCTGGGGGTCCTCAGCGCGTCTCCACACAATGGACACTTACATTAAAATCAAACGTTCAGCCAATGTGCTGAACCTAGGATTTTCACATTAAGAAAAAGCAGTCTCTGAATCCTGGGCCTCACCATGGTTTCCTGAGCCAACACCAGGGCACTCATATCCCCATGGAGTCCCACAAGGGTACCCAGGGACCCCATACCCAGGAGTGACAGAAGTGCCTGAACCAAAGAGAGAGGACGCAAGTCATAGCAAGTTACGGGCACTGGCCCTGGGCTGAAAGAAATGGTTACCAGCAGGAGGGGAACCTGCTCTCAGTAGACCACAGGATCACACATCACATCCTGAAACCAACAACTTAGTGGTATCCCCACCATGTAGGTAGCAGGTACAGGCACAGAAGCTGTAGGTACCTGTGCTGTCTCTCAGCCACCGCCTTCACCAGTGGGCCCAGCCAGATGAGCTGGCTGCAGTCAGTCAAGCTGAATGAAGTCCATTCCAGGACAACCGAGAGGCCGGATTCTGGGTCATAATCACTACTGCACCCCTCCACCTGTCTACCTTAAACTTTAGACTTCACCTAAGTCCAATACTACTAGGAACGCACAAACCTCTTCCCAAGTAAGACTGGAACATGCCACCCCCATAGGGCTATGTTTAGTAGAAAAGGGACTTCTGGCCTAAAATCCCAGAGTGCTCTGTCACTCTGACTTTAGTGCTTCAGCAGTTAAGTTGTTCTTCCAAAGGATCCAGGTTTGATTTCCAGCATCCACACGGCAACTCACAACCATTCTGTAATTCCAATTCCCAAGGATCCAACATCCTCTTGTGGCCTCTGTGGGCACCAGATACACATATGGTGCATAGACATACATGCAGACAAAAAAAAAATCCATATACATACAATAAAAATAATAAAAATGAAAACAACAACAATGACAAAACCAAAAAGACCTTTCTGGACTTTAAGCCAGAGACCAAGAATGCAGAGACCTAGCAAACTGGCACAGTGCCACTGCCAAGCCATCAACACAGCTGGTCTGCGGGATGCTTGCCTGACATTCGGAGTACAGCAGCCCATCTGGGAACTGACACACAGCCTGGGCCACTGGGACCTGCCAAGGGCCCTGAGGCACCATCTTCTTCCTTCTCAGATGTGAGGGGGACAGTCACACCTGCCGTTCTCTCATCGGCGCATGTAGTACCATGGCCTCACCATGGAAGACACTATGACACAGCACCTCCAGTCACACCAGCAGAGGACACACCCCTCCCCCCTAGGTAAAGGTTCCAGGAGACTGTTTGACCCTACAAATTAGTAACGTCATCATGTCCTTTCCGTTTAAGACACAACGATCATAAATGTACAACCACAGTGGGTCAACCCAAGGCTTTGCAATGAGAGAGGCAGACAGGGCCAGAGACACCACCGAGGGATATCATGCCTCCTCTAGAGGCAGCTTTATTACCTGGCTTTTCTCTCTGCTCCCTTCCTTCCTTCTCTTTTCTTTTTTGTTCTTAAAATATACACAGGACAAAATTAATCATTTTAACCATTCTGGGTTCTGTTAATGTTATTTATAGGGGGGATGTGTATGAATACTCATATGTGCAGGTCAGAGGACAACTCACGGGAGTCAGTTTTCTTCTTTAACTCTGTGGGTCTCAGGGATCAAACCCAGGTCACCGTGCAGTGACAAGCTCTTTTACCTGTTGAACTACCTAGCTGGCTCGTAATCAGTACACACTTCCATGTGACAGAGGACTGAACCTTAGAGCTCATGCATGCTAGGTATGCTAGCTGGTTTTATGTCAACTTGATAAAAGCTAGATTATCTGACAGGAGGGAACATCAACTGAAAATTTTTCTCTAGATATAGGGCATTTTCTCTATTATTATTATTTTTAATGACTTGCATTTATTTTATGTGTACTGGTATTTTGCCTGCATGTAGATCTGTCAGATTCCCTGGAAATGGAAATGCAGACAGTTGTGAGCAGCCATGTGCATGCTGGGAATGAAACCAGGTCCTCTGGAAGAGCAGCCAGTGTTCTTAACCACCGGGCCATCCCTCCAGGCCCACTCCTGGGTGGTGGGAGGTGCCATACCTAGGTAGGTGTTCCTGGGTTTATAAGAAAGCAGGCTGTGGTGGTTTGAATATGCTTGTCCCAGGGAGGGGTACTATTAGGAGGTGTGCCCTTGTTGGAGTAGGTATGTGTCATTGTGGGGATGGGCTTTGAGGCTCTCCTACCTGCCTGAAGAGATTCAGTCTTTCCCTTTTTGCCTTTGGAACAAGATGTAGAACTCTCAGCCATCCATCTCCTGCATCATGCTTGTCTGGACTCTGCCATGCTTCTCTGCTTGATAATGGACTGAAGCTCTGAACTAAGCCAGCCCCTAATAAAAGTTGCCTTGGTCATGGTGTCTCTGCACAACAATGAAACCCCAACTCTAACCCTAAGACACAGGCTAAACAAGCCATGACAAGCAAGCCAGTAAGCAGCACTTCTCAATGGTCTCTGCATCAGCTCCTGCTTCCAGGTTCCTGCCCTGTCTGAATTAATGTCCTGACTTTCTTCAATGATGAACAGTGTTGTGGAAGTGTAAGCCAAAACTACCCTTTCCTCCCCAACTTGCTTTTGGTCATGGTGTCTCAGCACAGCAACAGGAATCCTAACTAAGACACGAGAGAAGCACTCTTGACCAGTGAGTTCCATCCAGCCCTTTACTTTTAACTTTAAGACAGGCCCTTACTATAAACCGGGGCTAGCCTTGAGCTAGGTGATACTCTAGCCTCAAGCTCTGGGATTCTATGTGCCAGACCACAAGACCTGGCTCTTGTACACTTCTGTGGCATTAAATGCATCCACCCTGCGCAAACACCACCACCACCAATGTCCAGAACCCTTCACTTTCCCCAGCTAATACCCCATCCTTGTGACCCATGAATGCCTCGCCTCTTTCCCTTGCCCTAGCTCCATGAGGACAGCAGAGATCACAGGAAGGAGAGGAAGTGACAATTGGCCCAGAGCAAGTTCTGAGCCAGTGCTGATTGATTGATTATTCATTTATTTATATTTATTTTGAGATAGGGTTCTAACCTGTGGCCTAGGTTGACCTTGAACTCATGATCTTGACTTGGCCTACCAAGTATTGGGATTTGGGGTTACAGGCATGGATTACATAGCCTTGCAATGCTCACAGTTCTTTTGTGGCATAAGGAAACACAAATGATCTTGAGTCGTTGGGGCAGCTGTGTCAAGACAAAAAATTGTTTCCTAAAACAGACAACTTAGTCCGAACCAACATACGGAGGCTAAACTGGTTGGGAAGAGGCCTTGAGGTTGGGGGCACATGAAGCCCCCATCACAGGACCAGGGCATGGGCAGGGAGCTTTAATGAACACACAGATTGTATCCCCATAGCCACTGATGTCCACTTTCATAAACAAGCTAGGCTTATGAATGTCGGAGTGTGGGCTAAACAGTGCCCCTTGAGCCCTAAGTGGGAACCCTTATGACCAAGACATCTAGGTGTGACCTAATCTGGACCCAAGAATCTTTTCTTTTGTTTGTTTGGGTTTTTTTTGTTTTTCGAGACAGGGTTTTCTCTTTGTAGCCCTGGCTGTCCTGGAACTCACTCTTTAGATCAGGCTGGCCTCGAACTCAGAAATCCTCCTGCCTCTGCCTCCCAAGTGCTGGGATTAAAGGTGTGTGCCACCACCGCCTGGCATGGACCCAAGAATCTTTAGAGACTGCAGGAGGTTATGATGAGGTTACTGTCCTTGTAAGAGATGGGACAGGTCTGGTGAGATGGCTCAGCAGGTAAGAACATCAACTGCTCTTCCGAAGGTCCTGAGTTCAAATCCCAGTGACCACATGGTGGCTCACAACCACCTGTAATGAGATCTGACGCCCTCTTTTGGTGCGCCTGAAGACAGCTACAGTGTACTTATTTATAATAATAAATAAATCTTTGGGCCGGAGCAGTCAGGGACTGAGCAAGAAGGGCCTACTGGAGCAAGCGGGGTCTACTGGAGCAACCTGGGCCGACCGGAGCGAGCAGAGGACCTAAAGTCAATTTCCAACATCCAGATGAAGGCTCACAACTATGTGTACTGCTACAGTGTGTACTCATATACATAAAGTAAAAATAAATCTTAAATAAAAGAAAAGAGATGAGGACAAAGGCGTGCACCAAGGGATAACCCTGTGAGGCCAGTCAGTACACATGTCTGTCAGCCCAAAAGAGGCCCCAGGCCTGACCCCACCTTAACCTCAGTCTCTCATCTCAAGGACTTGGAAATAAGAGTTCTGCTGCAGGCTGGAGAGATGGCTCAGCAGTTAAGAGCACTGGCTGCTCTTCCAGAGGTCCTGAGTTCAATTCCCAGCAACCACATGGTGGCTCACAACCATCCATAATGAGATCTGACGCCCTCTTCTGGTGTGTCTGAAAACAGTTACAGTGTACTTATGTATAATAATAAATAAATCTTTGGGCCAACCGTAGCGAGCAGAGGTCCTAAATTCAATTCGCGACAACCACGTGAAAGCTCACAACCATCTGTACAGCTACAGTGTACTCACATACATAAATCTTTAAAAAAAAGATGCAGGTGTTCTGTTGCCCAAGCCTTGGCCTGAAATACTTTGTTCCAGTGGCTGCAGCTGACTGAAGGACCTGAATTTCCCAAGAAAAAAGGCAACAAGGCTTTGAGTTTGTTTTCAAGGTAGGACACAATTTTGGGGGGAGTGCAAGGGGGTGTGTGCGGGGAGGTTTCCTTGTGTAGCCTTGGCTGTCCTGGAACTAGCTCTGTAGGCTGGCCTTGAAGTCACAGAGATCTGTCTGCCTCTGTCTCCCAAGTGCTGGTCCCAAAGGCGTGTGCCGCTGTCACCACCAGGATCAAGTATTTTTAACAGAAAACAAAGGACACATGAATACAAGTGAAAGAAAAAAAATAATTACAGAACAAGTAGGTACTGGGACCGGGGGCTTAGCTCAGCAGTAGAGTATGGATATGGAAAGGCCTAATGGAAAGCCATGCTATGTTGTCCAGCCGCATAGCATGGCATGACCGGGCCCAGCCCAGCCCGGTCCGGTCCAGCCCGCGTCCCAGAATTGTACCTGCTTGCTGTCCTCAGCAGCTTTCTGGCTTCCTTCAGAGGGGGAATCTTTCCGTTTGGCCTGCAATAATAGAAGGACTGCTCAGGTTAGAAAGGCAGGAGACATCTTCTGAAAACACACAAGCCTACACTTTGCTTAGAATTTAGAAAATGTTGGAGCTGGTGTGCTGTAATCCTATTACAAAGGAGACTGAAGCAGGAGGATCCTGAGTTTGAAGCTAATCTAGGCCTTATAAATAAGACCTTGTCTCAAAAAATAAAACAAAAACAATAACTAACAACCCCACACCACAAAACATTGAGAGAGTGTTTACACAGTTCCTGCCCACTGGTACCCAAAGTCCTTCTCATGTTTGGACCACTCAGGAATGACAGTCCTTGGCATGTCCATAGATGCTCCTCCGCCACTCACTCAGAGAGAGGGACCCTCCCTTGGGATGCCTCACTGACACCAGCGGCAGAGCATCGGAGACTGGGGCCTCTGAGCTCAGAGCAGCAGAGAACACCCGCAGCACCTAGGGCACATACAGAGCCTGATCTATCAGCCACAAAGCACCGTCAGGCAGAAGGGCCAAAGAACAAAAGTGACTAAACCCCAGACCACAGAGCCACCTCCAGAGCCTCTGGGGCCACTCAACAAAGGGCATCGACACCTGTGACTGCATGAGCTAAGCAAATTCAGGGGTATCTCCTTTTTTCCCCTGTCTCTTTTTATAGTTTGTTTTTTTGTTTGTTTGGTTTTTTTTTTGTTGTTGTTTTTTTAAAGACAGGATTTCTGCAACTTACTCTGTAAACCAGGCTGGCCTCAAACTCAGAGATCTCCTATCTCTGCTTCCTGAGAGCTGGGCATAAACCGCCACTGCCCAGCAACTTCAGGACTATGTCAATGTCAAACAGTTTAGAACCAAACGCTATTTTAAATCTATTTTTGAACATCCTGTCCCTATATTGGGATTGTTCCTGAGGGACCTACTCTCGTGGCTGACTCTGGCATGAACAGGAAGTGATTTCATTTTGTTGTTGTTGTTTTTTTTTTTTTCCGAGACAGGGTTTCTCTGTATAGCCCTGGCTGTCCTAGAACTCACTCTGTAGATCAGGCTGGCCTCAAACTCAGAAATCCGCCTGCCTCTGCCTCCCAAGTGCTGGGATTAAAGGCGTGGGCCAACACTGGCCGGCAGAGGAAGTGATTTCTAAGTCAGAGAACTATCCATCCTCGTCACACCCATCAGATCCAGGATAGGATGCTCCTCACCCGAAGCATGGGAGCGTTGAGTAACACAGACTGTGGATGCTGCATCAGATACCATCTGCTGATGACCTCCAACTGCCTAGCACTGACAGCCCAAGAGATCTGCAAATATGAGGGAGGCACAGCACTGGACACCGCTAAAAGCCAAATCCCACGAGACGCATGTCCTGCTCCAGCCCAGGCAAGAATATGGCCAGGACTTTTCTAGACTCTTTGAGAAGGAATCACAACTCCACATGTAGACTTCTTTCAGCCACACCACACCCCATGCCTGTCCCCTCAGTGTGATTGATCCAAAGCAGTGTCCACTTACACTTCCAGGCTGTATGCTGTAAGCTGAGGTGCTGTTAGAACTGAGATCACGGCAGCTCCACTCATTCACCACACCCAGGTTCTCTGCCAAGAGAAAAAGAGTAGCTGGCACTGAGGGGCTTCCAGCTGGCCCCCAGGACAGGTGGAGAGTACTGGTTGATGCTGTAACCACTTCCCTTGTTCTAGATGGCAGGCCAGCCCACACAGAGCCATGTAATTAAGAGAAAAATTCCTCTTAGGGGCTGGAGAGGTGGCTCACTGGTTAGGAGCATTTGCTGTTCTTACAGAGGACCTGGGTTCCCAGAACTCTCGTGGTAACTCACAACCATTTGGAACTCTAGTTCTAGGGAATGCAACACCTTCTGGCTTCAGCAGGCACCTGGCATACAAGTATCGCACATACACAAATGCAAACAAAACACTCATATGCATAAAAACAGTAAGTCTGTCTTAAGATGTGTATTCTGTGTGGGTGTGTGTATGTGAGTACAGGTGCTCCCCTTGAGAGTGCATTTGATTCCCTAATGGTTGTGGGCCTCCTGATGTGGGTGCTGGGAGTTCAGCTCTTGACTGTGCAAGAGCAATGCATGCTCTTAACTACTGAACCATCTCTCTAGCCCCCAAAAGTGCTATTTGGATGCAATCATTTTTAACATGAACAACAACATGTCAAGTGTGAACAGAAACAGCTGCCATTCCAACTGGAACTGAGAGTGAAGTCTGAGCTTGCAACTACTTTATAACCACCAGAACCCAGACTCCAGAGCTGAGGGAAACAGCTTTAGAGAACCAATTATAAGTGTATGTGACAATTAGTGACCCTTAGAGTCTGAGGTGGTTGGCCAAGCCCAACTAAGGATCTTGGCACCTCCAGCTACAGGGATAAGAAAGTGACTCCACAAAGCCATTGACACTCAAGTCCCACCAGGATGGCAGCTCAGGGCAAAGTAGGTGAGCAGATGAATGACAACAGATCTGTGTCCCAGGAGGCAGGTGGAGCCCAGGAGGCCTTGGGGATGGGGGTCCTTTGAAGTTTTGCAGGCCTGGTCTGTCCCAGGTACAAAGGGCAAGACAGGTTCAGCCAAGTGGCATGAGCCCTCCCCTCCCCC
>JADRCC010094427.1:0-11712 GCA_019843855.1 Hylomyscus alleni
GGTAATTGTCACTTCCTGTTGTTTTTGTTGTAAGAGGTGGAATTAGTGTGGATTTGTAGAATGATTACTTTCTTGTTTCTTCTAGGGTATAGTTTTGCTCCTTATGTTGATGTTTTACATCTACTATCCTTTGTAGGGCTGGATTTGTGGAAAGATATTGTGTAAATTTTGTTTTGTCATGGAATATCTTGTTTTCTCCTTCTATGGTAATTGAGAGTTTTGCTGGGTATAGTAGCCTGGGCAGGCATTGTGTTCTCTGAGGGTCTATATGACATCTACCCAGGATCTTCTAGCTTTCATAGTCTCTGTTGTAATAGAAGTCTGGTGTAATTCTGATAGGCCTGCTTTTATATGTTACTTGCCTTTTTTTCCCTTACTGCCTTTAAAATTCTTTCTTTGTTTAGTGCATTTGGTGTTTTGATTGTTATGTGATGGGAGGAATTTCTATTCTGGTGCAGTCTATTTGGAGTTCTGTAGGCTTCTTGTACGTTCATGGGCATCTCTTTCTTTATGTGAGGGAAGTTTTCTTCTATAATTTTGTTGAAGATATTTACATTGGGAATCTTCACTCTCTTCTATATGTATTATCCTTAGGTTTGGTCTTCTCATTGCATCCTGGATTTCCTGGATGTTTTGGGTTAGGAGCTTTTTGCGTTTTGCATTTTCTTTGACTGTTGTGTCAGTGTTTTCTATGGTGTCTTCTTCCCCTGAGATTCTCTCTTCTACCTCTTGTATTCTGGTGGTGATGCTTGCATCTATGACTCCTGATTTCTTACTTAGGCTTTCAACCTCCAGAGTTGTCTCTCTTTTTGATTTCTTTATGTTTCTATTTCCATTTTTAGATTCTGGATGGTTGTTTTCATCTCCTTGACCTGTTTGATTGTGTTTTCCTATAGTTCATTAAGGGATTTTTGTGTTTCCTCTTGAAGAGCTTCTAGCTGTTTACCTGTGTTCTCCTGTATTTCTTTGAGGGTGCTATTTATGTTTTTCTTAAAGTCCTGTATCATCATCATGAGAAGTGATTATCTGAATCTTGGTTTTCCAGTTTGATGGTGTGTCCAGGATTTGCTATGGTCCAAGAATTGGGTTCTGATGATGCCAAGTAATCTTATTTTTTGTTGTTTATTTTCTTATGCTTGCCCTCTTGCCATCTGGTTATCTCTAGTGCTACCTGTCCTTGCTAAATTTGACTGGAGCCTGTCCTTCCTGTGATCCTGGTTGTGTCAGAACTCCTCAGAGTCAAGCTGTCTCTGTGATCCTGTGATTCTGGGATCCTGTGATCCTGGGCTTGTTAGAGCACCTGGTAGTACAGCAGCTTCCTCTGGGTGTTGTGGGACTGGCTGCAGAGCCTGGGCCCAAGGTCTCCTCAGGACACCAGCCCAGATTGATGGGAAGGAACCTGAGTCATTCTGCTGGTATTGTTCCTGTGTGCCTGGTTCCACTGGTCCCAGTTACTCCCAGTGCTGGGACAGATGTCTGGTCCTCCTCACCTCTGATCCTGACAGTGTCAGTGTATCTGGGAGTGGAGCTTCCTCTTTGTGTTGTGGGACTGGCTGCAGAGCCTGGGCCCAAGGTCTCCTCAGGACACCAGCCCAGAGAGACCAGAAGGAATGTGAGCCACTTTTCTGGTGGAGTTCCTCTGTGCCTGGTCCCACTGGTCCCAGTTACTCCTGATGTTGGGACAGATGTTGGGTCCTACTCACCTCTGATCCTGAGAGTGTCAGAACGCCTGGGAGTGGAGCTTCCTCTGGGTGTTGTGGGACTGGCTGCAGAGCTTGCACCAAAGGTCCACTCAGGCCCTATTCTCTCTCCTAGGTTCTCCATCTCCATTGCCTCAGATTGCTCTCTTCATTGTTTCTATTTCCATTTTCAGGCCTTGTGTAGTTTTATTCATTTCTTTCACCTGTTTGGGTGTATTTTCCTCTATTTCTTTACATTTATCCAGTTCCTCTTTAAGGTGCTTCACCTATTTGTATTTTCCTGTATTTCTTTAAGGGATATATTCATGTTCTATTTAAAGGCCTCTATCATCTTCATAAGATTAGATTTAAGGTCATTTTCTTTTTTCTTTTTCTTTTTTTTTTTTTTTTTTTTTTTTTTTTTTTTTTTTTTTTTTTTTTTTGGTTTTTCGAGACAGGGTTTCTCTGTGCAGCCCTGACTGTCCTGGAACTCTCTCTGTAGACCAGGCTGGCCTCGAACTCAGAAATCTGCCTGCCTCTGCTTCCCAAATGCTGGGATTAAAGGTGTGCGCCACCACCGCCCGGCCTTAAGGTCATTTTCTTGTATTAGGTGTGTTAGGATATTCAGTGATTATTGTAATAGGATAGCTGTGTTCTGGTGGTGCTATATTGCCCTAGCTTTTGTTGATTATATTCTTATGTTGGCCTTTAGCCATCTGGTTTTTCCTAGTATTGACAAGCCTGCTAGTTACTGCCAGAAGTAGACCCCTGGAGCTGCAGGAAGAGCTGGTAGTCCTAGAGCAGGCCTCTACTATTGCAGGTAGAGTTGGTTGTCCCTAGTTGTATCAGGTTTCCAGGGATGCAGGCAGAAGTGGTAGACCCTGATGGCTTCAGGCTACTGGTTGTCTCATGTGGGGCAGATTTTTAGGAATGCAGGTAATGCTATTGGTCCCTGATGTTTGCAGGGATCTATTTGTCCTAGGTAGCAGCAGGCTTCCATGGATGTAGATGGAATTGTGACCCCAGAAATAGAGTGCAGAGGGGCAAGGCAGAGCTCACCACTGCAGAGTTTTTTCAGAGGAGCTGTCAGGCAGGGATTGGGGGTAGGGGTCTCACCTGGTGGTCACTGATGGCTACAGATGTCTGAGGTTGTGGCTTTAGACACATATAACTGGAAGATGGAGCACAAAGGGGTCAGGCAGATCTCAAGGCTGCTGAGTTTGCCTAGGTCCCCATAAGCCGGCTTTTGAAGCTTGGGGAACTTGTCTAGTTGGTCCTGGCAGCAGTAGGCTTCTATGAATGCAGTCAGAGCTGTATAAATTGAGTACAGAGGTGGCAGAGTTTGCTGCTGCTGGGTTTACCAGCAGGGCATAGAGACATGGCTTTCTTCAATATTTTAAGTATATGTATGGAAAGAAAATAAATATATTGTCATCAAAATATTAAAAACAGAGCTTAATGAAGTTTATTATTTAGATGATAATACTAACAATAAGCAACACATAAAACACTGAAACTTCTGAGCACTGAGAAGAGAGAATTGTAGATTACAGAAAAGAAAAAAATCTACCAACTACAAAGATTGAGGAAATGGTAAAGTGATTTTCAACATCATCAGTATAAATTAGATGCAAATTGAGTGGTATTTTCAAAATTATAAAGGAAAGTGATTTTTATTGTTATATATCTGTGCTTATGTGCTTATCTATTAGATTGTTGGGTTGCCTATTGAGGGTTCATCCTTGGAGATTCTGCTTTTCTCAACAACCACTCATTGCATGCAGCTCTTTTTCTAAGAGTGGAGTCTTGTGAGAATTCTACCATTTACATTGGTATGTTGTTTAGTATTGTCATTTTTTAGGTCTCCTTTAGGTGACAAAACTGTTGAGATTTCATGAGCATAGTCTCCTTATCACATATAAAAAACACTGTCATACATCAAACACCATTCTCCAACATTGTCAAAAACAAACTCATTCTTTCCTCACTTTGCTCTATTCTACCTATTCAAATAGTCCCAAACCTCATTAATTTCTTGTGTTTTCTATCTCTATCAATGGCAAACTCTCAAAATTAAGTTAGCCATTGAGAGTTGATTTTCCATCTCTATTTATCCTCCTATTCTTAAATATTTTGTCAATGTATTATTTTAGTATTGATATGAGGAAGAATGAACATAAACTTTCCAGTTAGTAACAATAGAAATTTGTCACTTTGAAATATAGAATATTAAGAATAAGAAAATAGAGCCTAGCATAATTGTTTCCTGAGAGGCTTCATTCAGCAGCTAACAGAAAAAGACAGAGACTCACAGCAAACCTCAGGGCCTGCCCTGAGAGTCTTGGGGAAGCCTGTGGGATAAAAATGAGCAAGCCAGAGAGGTCAAGGACACAACAAAAATGACCTACAGAGTCAACCAACCTGGGTTTATGAGAGCTCACAAAGACTGAACCACCAACCAAAGTCCATGCAGGGTAGACCTAGACCCCCTCCACTTTTGTAGCAGATGTGCAGCTTGGTCTTCATGTGGGTTCCCTAACAATCTGAGAAGGTGCTATCTTTGACTCTGTTGTTTGACACTGAATCCCCTTCCCCTATCTGGACTGCCTAGTTAGGCCTCAGTGGGCTAGGATGTGCTTAGTCTTGCTGGGTGGTATCCAAGGGGGACTGATCCTTCTGTGAAAAGGGGAGGGAGTAATGGAGGAGATATTTGTAAGGGTGTATCTAGGAGGAGAGGATGGACGGGCTATGATCAGGGTGTAAAGTGAATGAATGAATGAATGAATGAATGAATGAATGAATAAGTAAATGAGAAGAACAAGAAATTAGGTCCACAAGATCAAAACTAAGGCATTTGTCAACAGTATTTCTTTCAGAAGGCTTTAACAAGGAGTTCATTTTCTTGATCTTTTCAGCTTCTAGATGCTGCCCAAATTCTTTGATTTGTAATCAAAACAGGCAATGGATGGAAGAGCCTTTCTCATATTATATAATTGTACCAATCTTTCATACTCATCTGTCTCCCTGACTCTGACTTCTTGGCTCTCTTCCATTCTCTAGGGCTCTTGTGATTATACTGGGCCACATACAGATAATCCAGAAGGTGCCTTTCTATTTTAAGGTCTGCTCATTTGAAATTTTAATGCAATTTTCCATCTAAATTCACTTGTGTACTTAAGACAGTATCTTTACTGATTCTGAGCCTCAGACTGCAGACAAATTTAGGGGATCATTATTCTGCCTACGCTAGTCATCAGGTCTGTTCCAGTATCAATTCTTTAATGTTTTCTACTTTTTTCTTGCTATTGTAGCACTAATATAAACTCTGGAATTTATCACTCATATTAATAAAATGTATTGGAAACTAACTCATTTTCACACCTCTGACATCTTTTACTTTTTACTTCTGTGAAGTTTTAAAGATTTATACACTAGACTAAATGGTTGGGTTATGCTCATTCCTGCTTGAAAACTTTTAGCAGAATGTACAAAACCATTGTATGACACAGTATCTGTCATCTCCATTGCCCATCAGTCTTATAAAAACCCTTGCCTTTTCTTGGGTGTACTAGGCTCTGCTATACCCTCCACTTTCTGACTGTGTTTCCCTAGAATCATATCCCTGAATTTTCCAGTAACCCTGTTCTGACAATGTTTTCTCATCTACTACCAATATTTATTCTTACATGCGCTCGTACCATTTGATAGATGCCTCGTCTGGGCTCATCTTGTATTTTACACTAATTTATTATTGTATGAAACTATGATTATTTACCTTTACTAACCAGTGATTTAACCATCCTTAAGCATATATTATAGACAATTTTACTGAATTTGCATTATACATTGGATGCTTCCCTGGTTTCAGATTGATATATATCTGTGTTTTTTCTGGCATGACTATAGATATGAGAATCCTCATAGGTCAAAAGAAGGACATCAGGTCACATAAGGTTGGAGTTATATGTGATTGTGTTAGTCTGATGCAGAAATCAACAAACCATTTCTGGTTCTCTGCAAGAAGAGCAACCACTTTTAACTGCTTTACCATTGCTTCTTTCCTCAGTGAGCTTTTTGAATAGTGTTTATACTGATTATCCTATAATTTTGAAGGTTAATATTTAAACAGGTATAAAATTAATTATTAATTGATTAAAAATAAATTAAAAACATTAAAGGAACTAACTTGGAGACAGCTTTCCATATTTTTATTTCAAATGATAAAACATTTGCATATTTTTCAAGCACTAAAAATATTCAAATGTATGAATCTCAAAAACAGCAAATAAATCAAGTTAAAATTGTAGGAGAAGGTCAAATAGCATACACAGAATGAGAAAACAGGAAAGAAACAATAAATAGTAAAAGGAAAATTTGGGTCTTATAAATTAATGTCTTAAATTTAAATTATTTAGCTATGACAATTAAAATGCAGAGATAAAAAAATGATAAAAAAATCTGTGCAGCCAGGTTTGTGTTTGGTGGCACAAACTTTAATCTTACACATATGAGGCAGAGGCTAGTGGATCTATGAGTTCTAGCCTAGCCTGGTCTACAGAGTGATTCCAGGACATCCAGAACTACACAGAGAAACCCTGTCTTTGAAAACAAAACAAAACAAACAAACAAATAAAACAAAACTTCTGATTCAGGTACTTGTGAGAAACTTACTCCATCCTCATTTCATGTCTCCAACAGTGAGGTTGCTAGAGTTCTAGTGTTCACTTTTGGATGAACTTCCATACTTTCTATTAATAATATACCTACTACTATACATGCCCATTCTAGTGGTCAATGTTCTTATTTTTCTGCAAATCTGTAGTACTTAGAAGTTTATGTCTTTCAAATTTTAAAATTAGGTATAATTATGTCATTTTCTCCCTTCCTCTTCCTCTCTCCAATTACTATTATATTTCCCCTTGCTGTCTTGGGAAATTGTGAACACCTTTTATTTATTATTGTTATAAATATAAACATATACTGATAGGAATGCATCTCTATTTAATAAATAACTATTTAATAAGTAGTTATCTTATTGAACTCAGGTGTTAATCATGAGTTATATCATATACTGTGCTGATAATTAGTGATGCTGAGCATATTTTCATGTGTTTGCTAAGCATTTGTGACCAAGCCAGCTCAGTCAGTCAACAGGTTCTCCAGTGCAGAAATGAGGATTAAAAAGAAAAAAGAAAGACAATTAGACAACAATATAGCATGAATGTAGCCAGTTCTGAGGCTGAGGAGGTTTTATTTTTTTCCCAATCTGCTTTTATTCCATTTTAATTACATGCAAGTAATAGCATCAGTACTAGGTTAAGGAACAAGTAAGACAATAAACACAAATAGTGAAGGAACAAGCAAGGCAATAAACAGAGTCCTGTGATCACTATTTCTAAGGGCTTCTCAGGATGACCAAGATGTCAGTCTACTTCCTTGTCCTAGCCCAAAGTCATATTCATGCCTGGAACCTACTTCTTTGTTCAGGCCTAAAATTAGATTCCTGCCTGAAGTTACTTCCCTGTTCTAGACTAAAATTAGAGTCCTACCAGAGCTTACTTCCTTGTCATGGCCTAGTGTTAGATTTCTGCCTGAAGCCCATTTCTTTGTCCTTGGCTAATGTCAGATTCCTGCCAAGTGGCCCCCAAAGCTCTCCACATTTTCCCCTTTTTTATTTCATAAACAAGACTATGCCTGTCTTAGGGGTTCTGACAAGAATGCCTTCCTTACCCATCATGGAATATGTATTATCAAAAGAAATGCTATTCTGACTTAGGTTGGTAAAGTTGTCAGCCTGTTAATAACTCTGTCTGGAAGTTCATTTTTAATTTCAAGCAATGTATTTTGGTCACCAACATGTTGATGTTGATAAAGGCAGGTTTTATCATGTGGTCAGGAATAAAAATATTTCCAGGACAAGAAGGACATGCATGATCAAGCTACATATGCCATCTTTGAAGCTTAACCAAGATGGAAATACTGACCTCAGGTCATGAATAATTTTATCAAAAGTATCTGCAGCATCAAAGCTCAGCAGAGCAGCATTCTTGAAATTCATAATCTCACTATGCAAAGTTAAAACATCCAGAGGTGTTAGAATTATATCAGATACCCTGCAAGTCTCTTTGAACTTTTTCCCAATTATAGTGACTGCCACTGTAAATTTTAAAAGTAACACAAATTCATTGGTATTTGGCATGACACTCGATATGGCTCCTTACTTTTAGACTCTGAACCTCCTCTCCAATAATTTGAATAGTATAATAAAGAACATCAATCCATTGCTCCAAATGCCCATCTAAATCCTCTTGAATACTCAGAACATTAGTAACATTTTTTGTCAATGATTAACAAAAGTAGCTGTCTTAATTTCTTGTGTCAAATCAATTGCAGAAGCAGTGGTGCTAGCTATTAATGTAATTAAAGTTGCTATACAAGCAATAATCAAGTCTACTACCCTCTTGCTTCTGTTTAAAGCCTGACTCACTTCTTGCAGTACTTGCAAGTTTTTCAGAATACCAATGTCCAGTAATATACACAGGCCATAAAACAAAAGCTGGTTAATAGACCACCACAACATATGTGACAGTTTTCAATGCACTGACAAAATTAGAATGTGTACAATCAATACAACTTACATTAAATAATGTAGAAGAAACAAAAGTAATTTTAGCATGACTAACTAATAAAAGATTAGGAGCCTCAAAGCATGCACTAACACTGTTGAAAGTCCAGATCCTGCCCCAATTCTATTTACAGCCAGTGTAACTTCATAGAGAACTGCAACTAACTTCCAAATATGTCTCTGAAAATGTCTAGAACCAGTCTTCCAAATGAAGACTTTTATTTCCAATATTGGATTGATGTTCAGACCAGTCCATGATAGAGTCAGAATAACTGGTCACATTAAAGGGAAGAGAAGAGTCATTATAATTTCTCTTTGATTAATTTTTTGAAGGCTGTTTTCACATTCTCCATGTTCTCTGTCTCACAAGGTCTAAAAGCTTGAAGCAAGGCAGCTTGTCTAATCTGGGACATAGGCAAGCAAAGGTGGATCAGGAACAGATGTCCGATACAGCTTCCCAGTCATCATTGTCAGGGCACTGAGCAAGGTCACAGGTCAGCATCATTCTTTGTTCCAGCAACACCATGTCATACCAATCACTCTGGCAGCTAGCATGCTTCTTGAGTATCCTGCAGAATAAAGTCAAACATGCCCTTTTCCCCGTATTAAATACCTGATCAGGACCATGCCATATACCTATATGTGGATCTTTCCATTTTACCTAGACACATAAGTATGCCTAGTTGTAGGGTACTGTAGACACTCAGAGAGCTACTTGGCATTCAAATTTAAAATTTTAAAATAAAAAGAGCATGAGTTAAATAAATTTGTGGTATACTGGGATATAAATCCCCCCCTTTTTTTACTTTATAAAGATATTGTTTTAAAGTTCTACAATACCACAATACCAGTTTCTCAATATTTTGTCCTTGAGGATTATAAGGAATCCCAGTAATATGGGTAATCTCAAATGCTTGACTGTAATAGCACTTCCATTATCTGTTTTAATCTGATTTGGAACAATGAGTCTAGAAAAACAATGTAGGCAATGACTAATTACATTTTTAGTTGCTTTTCCTGTTAAGGTAGTTGTAACTAAAAAGTTTGAAAAGGTTTCCATGGTCACATGTATATATTTTAATTTTCCAAAATCAGAAAAAGAGTAACATCCACTTGCCACAATTGATTAGGTGCAAGTCCAAGGAATAACACCATTATGTGATATAGGAAGAAATCAAAGACACTACAGGCTAGTCTTTGCAATTTGACATGCACATTCTCTAGAAATACCAATTTGTTGCCTCAAGCTATTACTATTTTGATGATGTAAAGAATGAGATTATTTCACTAATTGCTTTTGATTAGGCCTATAACTTTTCTGGTGTACAAATATGCTGTGGCATTGCCCTCACTAAGCGGTCCAGGCAATCTAGTATGAGCTGTTAAATGTCCTACAAAATAAGGAACTGTATGTTCTCTTAAATTGAGTTGTATTTGCTGAAATAATTGCAAAATTTGAGAATTAGCAATATCTAAAATGGAAAAATTTCAAGCAACTGCAAACCATAAGATATATATTGGTTATCAGTATACAAATTTAAAGCTGGATTTTTCAACATTTTGTAAACAGTGGCTACAGCACATAATTCAATAATCTGTGCTGAAGCAGGGGGGAACTCAAGAGAATAAACATGTGATCCAATTACATATGCTGCCTTCTCCTTAGACGAGCTATCTATAAATACAGTAAGCACATTTTCTATGGGCTGCATGTGCAAATTTACAGGAAATGTAAAAGCATGAATAGAGGTAAATTATAACAACTGGTATTTTGGATAATGATTATCAATTTTCCCTGAAAAGTTCACACATGCAATAGGTCAAATATCATTATTTTTCAATAACCAATTTAATTGCTGATTGGAACAAGAAATATATATTTCATCAGGTTCTATCCCCAAATACTTTTGTGATTCTATCCTATAGTCCTGTATTAACACATCAACAGCTTCATAATACGGTGTTAAAACTTTCTTTGGAGATGAAGAAAGAAGAATCCACATTAATGGTCCCCTTTGCCAAAGGACTGCTGTCAGTGCATGAGTTGTAGCAATGATGCAAGCAGCCCAAAATTGATCATAGTCTTTATAATGTATCTGTTGTTGGCTAATAGCTTTCTCTACTATCTGCAAAGCTATTTGGTACCTTATAAGTTAATTGTCAAGGGGGTGAATTAGGATTTGCATCCCTCTTGAGGATATCAAAAAGAGTTTTACATTCTCCTGTAGTAAACTAAAGGAAAAGTCTTAGCCAATTAATATCTCCTAACAAATTTTGAAAATCATTTAAAGTAAGTAAATTATCTTTTTATTTGAATTTTCTGTGCTACAATTTGTTTAGAATATAACCGATGTGTGGCCACCAGCAGCCATGGGTTACTGGGTTCCTGAGAGGAAAGATGAGGCTGAATGGGTAGGATGGTGAGAGAAGAATGAGACCCAAGACAAGTTTCTGATCACAACCCAATATTTACTTCAAAGTCCGAGGTTATAAAGGGATGGGACACATCCCCCACTATGCCAGTATCTTCTTGCACCATTAGCATCTTGTTTTGTCCAGAAGACAGGCTCAACAGCTCAGTAGGGAGTGACTCCTATAGGGAAGTTCCAGACTTGGCAGAACAAAGACTGCACCCTAGGTGGGCTAGCTGGTTGTGGCAAGGACAAGGTCTGATTCAGCCCACTTGAGTCTGGGAAGAGGGCACACTGATGTCCAAAATATTGAAAAAGATACCACTTTTGAATCTTTACTGGAGCAGCAACTACTCTGCCAAAATTTAAAGCTCCTTGTATGAGAGAAAATGCTTGTGATAAAACTGCTTCAAAGAGATCAGCTAATAAAATACCATCCATATAATGAATAATATACACTGAAAGATTCAAAGTCCTAACTTCTTGTATTGAAGCATTGACAAATTTTTGACGTAATGGAGAGCTATTAGCCATTCCTTGAGGCAAAACTTTCCAATGATATTGCTTCATGGATTCTTTAAAATTACAAGCAGCTCACTAAACACAAACCTCCCACAGTCATCAGGATGCAAAGGAGCAGTATAAAAACAATCCTCCAAATCAATAATAACTTTATATGCATTTCCTGAAATGGCAGCTGGAGTAGGCAAGCCAGGCTGCTAGCATCTCACAAGTTCCACAGCCTCATCAACCCTTCACAAACCCTGCAACAATCTCTACCTGCCAGATTTTTCTTACTTACAAATATGTGTGAGTTAGAATCCTAAGCCTGCCAATGGAACACTGGCAGTTTAACCATAATCTTCAAATTTTCCTTCCAACACCAGAGCACAACTACAACTTTGAAAAGCAAAACTCAACCTCCAACAAACAATCCAGTTTCTCCAATCAGCACCAAGTGCATCACCCCCATGCTACAAAGTTTGACTGCCAGTTC
>JADRCC010094464.1:0-10069 GCA_019843855.1 Hylomyscus alleni
CTCACTAAGTTACGCAGGCTGGCCTTGAACTTGTAACCCTCCTCTTCCCCAGTAGCTGGGATTGCACAGGCCCTGTGCTACCAGGTCCAACACTTGACCCAGTTTCTTAGTCTTGGGCCTTAAGCATTTTAGTTTTATTTTAAATCGAGTGTGAGCCCACTGGAATGCTAAAAAGATGAAGTGTGATCTCTGTTTTAAGAATATCACATCGGCAACGGCAAGAAGACTGGGGGGAGTGTGTGTGTGGGGGGAAGCAAGGGCAATGGCTGGGCAGTCAGCGAGGAGGCTCATAGGTGTGGAAGCATTCGATGGAGGTGGAACAGCAAGGATTAGCTGTGAAAACATCTTAAAGGTGGAATCAGCAGAATTCCGGAAACGATGGAGAGGAGAAGAGATAATTTCATAGGTTCTTCAGAACCAGGCCGGTGAATGGTGTCATTGGCTAAGACCAGGAAGGCACAAACTGGGATTGTTTGAGAAACCTTCCTGGCAGACATGTAGGTGAGGTATCCATTACTGACATCCGCAGTTCTCGAGGAAAGAGCTTGTGTTGGCCATTTTCGGTGTTACTGAAAGCCAAAGGAGAGTAGGGGCTCTTAAGGTGTGAGTTTAGTGACTAAATGGCCAAGGCTGCAGGCAGATGAAACATTACAGAGGGAAGGAAGCCTTGAAGCTAGAGAGATGGTTATTTTAGATGAGGAAGCTGCTGGACTTGGTGGTATGAGTTCAGCCCTCCGGGGGTAGAGCTGGAAGATTTGGGAACCAGTGCAAGTTCAAGCCAGTTTACACGAGGAGATCTTATTTTTGAATATGGGTGTTTTCCCTGCGTGCATATGTACGCTATGTGTGTGCGCCAGATGCCTGGAGAGGTCAGAAAGTGGTGTAGACCAGCATTCCTTGGCAGGACAGCAGCTGACTTGATTGAGGTCATAGGAGACCTGGAGAAAGAGTCAAGAGTACTATAGGGGACAAAGGACAAAGAGAGGAATGTGACAGAAGCATAGCAGACAGCTAAAGAGGATTTTTTTTCTTCAGGTTTTTTTGTTTGTTTTGTTTTGTTTTGTTTTTTGTTTTTGTTTTTTCGAGACAGGATTTCTCTGTGTAGTCCTGGCTGTCCTGGAACTCACTCTGTAGGCCAGGCTGGCCTTGAACTCAGAGATCCACCTGAAGAGGATTTCTTCAAGGATGACAACTCCCATAGGAGTTTGTGTACTCGGGGACAATGATGGGGAAGAGGGGTTGTGATGACGGTGGGGGGTTGGGCAAGGGGAGGCTGTGCACCCCACTACTCACTCAAATGCTCAGGAGAGCTCAGCTTTCCCTCCTGCCCGCCCTTGGCTAAAGCTGAAGATAAAGCAGGGGCTCGGAGAACACTCCGTGGCAGCCCCTTCCATCCCAACCGCCTTGGAAGGACTGTGTACTCTGGGCCGGGGTTAAATAGGGAAACCTCCATTCCAACAGTTTCAGGGCTGTGGACTCTCTGGACGGAATTACACCATCAGGCAACAAGTGGAGTTAAGCCCGCCCCCCGTTGGCTCTTACTATGTATGTATTTACTTATTTGTTAAGTCCTGCAAGCCTTTGGTTGGGTTAGGTGTTGAGGACTGAACCAAGGACCTCCAGCGAGCTCAGTCACTGAGCTCTACCACTAAGCTATATCCCCGAAAGCCAGGAAGCCTAACTTGAAACTACTCTGTCTCGCTTCTCCAGTTCCTAGAGAATCTGAAATCTGACGGTGCCGACCATATTGACCTCTAACAGTAACCCTAACAGAAACGTGTTACCATGCCATTTTCCCCTACAAGGGAGACTAAGGTGAGAGACCAATCAACTTGGGTGTTTCAAAAAGATGCTTTTCCTCCACTTCGCCAGTGAGAGGCGCAAGGGGCTTGGGCGAGAGCCGGGAGCGGGGCACAAGCTGGGCAGAGACCCGGCTCGCCAGGCTAAGTGGCCGATCTCGCCTTCCCTCTCCTGGAGACTCAGGGCTTCTGGACTGGGTGGGACCTCCCACCGACCCCGGGATGTCCACTCGCATGGCCTGGGGAGGGCGTGGCCTGGGGCTCCGCCCCCTTCCGCGGGCTCAAAATGCTCGGCGTCCGCGGAGGCGGGGTCAGAGCGCAGCGGCGGATCCCATCGCGGCTCTCGGAGGCCGCTAGGCAGCGGCCCAGCCGGGCACTCAGGTACCGGCGTCCGCGAGGGGGTTTCTGGGCTGCACCCTACGGGGTCCCATGGCCCGCTGAGGCGCTGGGGAGGGCGTGGGCGGTCGCGGAGTGTGCCAGATTCCGTCGGCTGGCTCCGGCCGCAGCCTCCGCCCCCGCCTTCCTGCGGCGAAGTGGGGCTGATTGGCGCCTGCGCCACCGTGTGCGGTGGAGACGCGGCCAAGACGCCGGGCTGGGGCGAGAGACGGAGGGAAACAGAGTCACGTTGGCAAGGGAGCATCGTGCTTGGGTGGCACCACTTTCTCTGGCTTCCAGAAAGGATCCCCTCTCTTTGGCCATGCGTAAGGGACGTGGCCCCCGTCGCTCTCCACAGGGCCAGTGTACCCCCATTTTTTCCCCTTGCAGAGTCCAGGGGTTCCGCCCTGACCACCAGCCGCCTCGACCTGTCCCAAAATGGCTAGGACTCGCTCCAGTGTCCTCCTTCCCCACCCCTCCCCCTCATATCCCGAGCCCCTAACGTGCTCCCTCCTCGGGCTCTCCACAGTGTCAGCTTACACGCCTTATATAGTCCGAGCAGGCTCCAGCGGCGGCCTGCCTGCGGGGACCCGGGGAAGGAGGGGGAGCTGGCCCCTGACTCACCCCGCCGCCCTCCCGAGATTCCAGGTTAGCTTGGGCAAAGCAGTGCCAATTAACCCCACAGCCAACCCCTGGAAGAGAAAAGAAATTGAGCTTGATGAGGACTCTCCTCACCCTCCCAGTGGCAGGGGCAGGGTGGGGAACCACCTTGTCTGTTGTCTGTGAGAGGTCGGCCTGCCAGGAGCCCAGCCTAGCCAGACAAGAGACCTACCTCTCAGTGCCCTCGTGTGCTGAGCGTCTGCCCGTGCCTTCTTGGTACCTGGCCAACGCTAGTGCCCAGATCTGGACCTGCCTGCCAGTTTGCAGTGCAGACACTTTGTCTCTTCTTTCCTCACAGGAGCAGGTACCATGGATTCCTTCAAGGTAGTGCTGGAGGGGCCAGCCCCTTGGGGCTTCCGTCTGCAAGGGGGCAAGGACTTCAGCGTGCCCCTCTCCATCTCACGGGTGAGCCCAGATGGGGGAACGAACTTCTGGGGTGCTCAGGTTTCCAGAAGATCATGGGAGGGAACGAACGGCAGGAGCAAGCCAGGGGCCAATAGGGCAGGAGTGTCCAAAAGGACACTTACTCCTAGGACTCCCAACTAGGTGGAGAGTGGTGCTCCCAGCTTCCAGACTTTGACAGGGTATTTGATGCTCTTCCACCAAGCCCCTGTGGCCAGCCATCTGTGAGTGCCAAGGGGGAGCTTGTTCCTTTGATATTGGAGGCTGATGTCTTCAAGAAGTGTCTTAGCTGGAAGAGCAGCACGTGGAGCCAGGTCCCCAGCAGGACAGAACTTTAATCTCACTGTTATTCAGTGAATAGCAGTTGTCATCCTGTTTCTCCAAGTGACAGAACTGGGAGGGCCGGAGGAGCCCATTCAGCAAGTCCACAGCAGAGCAAGGGTTTGAACTGAGGCACAAAAGGGCAACTTGTACTCTGTGCATTTAAGGATGGGTGTGGGGGGGGGGACTCTTCCCTCCCTGTGTGAGGACTGGGTCTCAGTCAGCTGGCGCTAGTCAGGCTGCCGTGGCCTTTGACCCTAGGCAGAGGTGTAGTGAGGCTGGCCTGTAGAATCCCTGTTCCCATTCCTCAGTCCACCCTGGTGGGGGTGGGGGGTGGAGCTGGGAGCTGACTCCTCCCTGTGGCAGGGGGATTGCCTTATAAGCCCAAGAATGCAACCCCAGCTGTGATGGCCAGCAGTGGCTAGTCAACTGAGCCCAGAAGGGTTGTCCTACGTCTAGGCCCCTCACCTGGCCCTCAGTCATGTGTGTCAGTAGGACTCAAAGCAAACTTCATGCCCAGAGTAGGTGAGGCCAGCCGTCCAGCTTGGTATCTCTAACTGGCCTAGGGGGTCAAAAAGGGGGCAGGGACTTCCTGCCCTGACATCCCCCTGCCTAGAGAGGCCCACCCAGCCACAGTGTTGGTAGGCAGCTGTTGGCAGGAAGCCCAGGGCAAGCCCTGCCCAAAGGGGCCTGAGAATTTCCAGGCACTGCTCAGCCTGAGAGAGGGGTATCAGGGCTGTTTGTCTCTGTGGGAGCCAGACATAGTGGTCAGGGCAGGCAGGCAGGCATGCAGGCTATGTTCTTCCCAGGATCCTTTTCTGGAATTGCTTTGGAATCTGCTCCAACCAGCAGGATGACTAAGGGCTATAGACCCTTCCCCCACTCGTACATCCTCTGGTTTCTTCCTCCCCTCTGGGAAAGTGCTGGCCAGTGTGGTGTAGGTCTTAGTTTCCTTCATTGGGAATGAAGAAGGCCTTGCAGTTGTTGCCTGTTGGAGGCTCTCTCCTGGCCCCCCCCTCTGCTGGCCCCCTGGGCTCCTTTGTCAGCGACCTTACCACGTGGGTGGGGCCACCCGCTGAGCCCTGCCCTGGAGTGAGTTAGGCCCTGATGGGTGGGGTGGTCTTTGCTAAATTGGGCCAGCCTGCTATCCCTCCCCTGACCCCAGAGTGGAGGGAGGAAGGAGGGGCTAGGGCTGGCTGTGGGCCCAGGCCTGGAAGATGAGGTAATGTCTGGGATTTGGGGGTTGGGCTGCTCAGTGGAGCTCCCAGGCTGACTCACCCACGCCCATAGCACTGTCCAGCCCCCTGGCTTTTCCCCTCCTTAATCTCACTAGCCTCCCTTTTCCCCAAATGGTCCTCCCCGTGGTGCTCCTCCATCCAACTCTGACCATTGGCTACCTCCTCACATACTTCTGCTCTGCGCACCCCACACAAGAAGTAGTTCCTCACTTCTCTACTCCTTTTTAGGGAGCCAGTCACTCCTCCTCACAGGACCCCCACCTTGGTCTTGCCCCACACCTCTCAGGAAGCAGCCTGTGTAGGAAGGAGTGGCTAAACCAGGTTTCCATCTGTTGACTCACCATGCCTGTGACTAAGTCATTTCCCCTTTACAGTGTCACTTCCCTGTCCCCATTATTAGGGGCTCATTGGAGTCAAACAAAGGTGAGGGGGGCATGCAAACCCCAAACTTTGCCACAGGATGAGGGGCATCGTGCTTTGAGCTATCAGTCCTGCCTAGCCGGCCAGAATATTAGCTTTACAAGTATACCATGCCTGGCACCCCAGAGTCTTCTTTTCTTCCCCCGAATTTTATTTAATGAATTAGTTTTATTAGTTTTTGAGGCAGGGTCTCTCTATGTAGTCTTGGCTGCTCTGGAATTCAGTATGCAGACCAGGCTGGCTTCGAACTCACAAAAATCCACCTGCCCCTGCCTCCCCAGTGCTGGGTGTATGTCACCACATCTGGCTATCCCAGCGTCTTTATTGGGTGTGTTGAGCCCTCATTTGTACCCTATTGTAGTGGAGCCTTCCAGTGAGGATCAAATCCTGGCTGCACCCTTTGCTGGCTGGGAGACTGAGTTCAGGTGTTCAGCAGTTGTGTTTTTTTTCTGAGTGTACCCCCAGACTCCTGCAGGCGTGTTGGAAGATGTGATGTCGATCATAGAGTTGCTATTCTTACTGTACGCTAGCAGGTAGAGAGGGCCCTGACTCTCACCAGCTCTCCTCTGCTAACCTCCCCGTCAGGCACAAGATGAAGCTGTCAGGTTCAGCTCCCCATTTTGTCCCTGAGCTGGCAGTGTCCACATGAGGTCCCTCTGTCCCTGACATCTCTAGAACCTCTCATCTTCTCTCTGTCTGCTTCAGTGCACATTGCATTAGCTCACCCGAGGAGCCTCCTGGGACCTTGGGCACCCTGTGTCCCGCTTTTCCTCCTACCTGTCAAGCGTAAATGCTTTGTGTGGTTCCAGATGGTTGAGTGGCCCTGTGGTTTCAGATCTGTGGAGAGCTACCATGCCCCCAATCCTTTTGGCTTTGAGTTGGGAATTTCTGGCAAATGGGGGAACAGAGTAGGCCTGGTAGAGTGATAGCCACCAGCACTGGCTGATTTCTGGTAAGCCTTGGTCACCAAAAATAAAATAAAAGTGAGAATACATTCATGAAGGCATTCAGTGCCAGGGGGAGGAGTCAGGACTTGGCCTTGATGGGGGGGTGGGGGGCAGTAGCGGTTCTCAGATAGGAGACAGGACACTTAACAGATATAAATGACCCTGATCAATTCATAGCCCAGTTTCAGCAACACAGGTGGGCGGCTGTCTTGGGAGGGCAAGCTGGTGGGTAAAACAGCCTATTGAGGCTTCAGAAAACACAGCCAGCAAAGGCTGTGGTCCTAGCCTGCAAGTGTTGGCTCTAGCCTGAAGGTGACTGTTTATCGAAAGTGGGCTGTGAGGGAGCTTATGCAGCTTGGGTGTGCACCCATGGGCCTCTGACCATTCCTCTCCACAGCTCACTCCTGGAGGCAAAGCTGCACAGGCTGGTGTGGCCGTGGGAGACTGGGTCCTGAATATCGACGGCGAGAATGCAGGAGGCCTCACACACATTGAAGCCCAGAACAGGATCCGAGCCTGTGGGGAGCGCCTCAGCCTAGGTCTTAGCAGGTACAGGTGCTGATGTGAGAGGCTGGAGGCTGGAAGGGTGTGGATAGTCTCTGGTCTCACTTACCTGCCGTGACCACTTCTCTCTTCTTCTCCAGAGCCCAGCCCGTTCAGAGCAAACCACAGAAGGTAAGTTATGCAGGAGATGTCTAGACTTAAGAGAGGGAGGGACTTAGGCTGGGCTGAGAGCAGAGGGCAGATGCCTGAATGGGTAGGGTCTGGGAAACAGGAGAGTGGAGCTAGGAGCTGCCGCACGGTCCGGGCGCCACACGTGCCTGCCTGCCTGTCTGTCTGCCTGCTTCTTCCCATAAGCGTGTGCTGTGTGCGCCTACCCACCCTTGGTCTCCTTGGCCCTGAGTGGGTTGAATTCTTCACTTCCCAGTGGGCCCCTTGAAATCCTAGTTACCCCTTCATCCTAGACTCTGGCCAGATGTGTAAGAGTGGGGCCAGACCTGTCACTGTTCTTGGTGGTGGTGACTCGGTTCCCACCTCAGCCCCCGCTCCCACCCACCCATCCACCCTGCCTGGCTCTGTCTCTGCCCAGGCCCTGACCCCTCCCGCCGACCCCCCGAGGTATACTTTCGCACCAAGCGCCTCCCTCAACAAGACGGCCCGGCCCTTTGGGGCACCCCCACCTACTGACAGCACCCTGCCACAGAATGGGTATGTCAGCCCCTGCCCATCCACTCCTACCTCCTGTGCATACCGTCTAGTCCTTTCACAAGCACACACAAGCTGCCTGCTACTGCTCAGTCTGTGCCGGCTCCCCGGCCCCTTAACCGTGTGGCAGCAATCCCTGGCAGCTGGGTGGGGCCAAGGGAAGAGAGCCCCACCTAAGGCTGTTGCTCGTCCATAGGCTCTGCCCTGCTGGACAGCCTGGGGTTGGGGTGTGGTGTTGGGCCAGCTGAGTCTCACATATTCCTTGCTACCTTGCCTCCCTCTCCACTGCTCTGATTTCCCTGTCTTTCTTCTCCTGTGTCTGTCCCTTTATTTGTCTATCTGTCTATTTCCTTCACAGGTGCAGACCCCTGACAAGTCAGTGAGCCCCCTCTTCCTGTCACTTTTCTCCCTTCCTTTTGGCACTCTGGGTGGTGGCCCCTCCCTGCCTTGCCTGTCCCGCACCCTCTGATTTTACCCATCTACCCAGCCAAACCCTTTGCCTCCCTCTCCTCCCCCCACTCCCGGCCCCTAGCTGTCACCATAACCCATGCACATCACATCCTGGGAGGGGCAGCCCCTGGTGCCCACAGAACCAGAGGTTCTGAGCTCTGCCCTTCCCATAGACAGTTGCTCAGACAGCTGGTCCCCGATGCCAGCAAGCAGCGGGTGATGGAGAATACCGAAGATTGGCGACCACGGCCAGGGACAGGCCAGTCCCGCTCCTTCCGCATCCTTGCCCACCTCACGGGCACAGAGTTCAGTAAGTGCTGGCCCAGGTCAGGGTGGACTCTCCTGGCCTTAGCCTGGGCCTGACTTTGCCAGGACTCAAGGCTGGGGTGACCCTTCTTTCTCTTGGTCAATGCCTGCCTCTGTCCTCTCAGTGCAAGACCCGGATGAGGAATTCATGAAGAAGTCAAGGTAAAAGCCCGGGCGCTGGCCCCTCTCCCTAACCTCCCATTTCTTCCTTTCCAGCCACCAGCCAGCCCTCTGCTGCTCCTGGCCATCCTCTGCCAGAGCTCTCTTCTGTCCCTCCATCTTTTCCTTCCCTCCATCCTCCCTGCCTCCCCTCCATCTTTCCTTCCTTCCACTTCCTCCTCCTCCTCTCTCTTTCTCTCTCTCTGCCCCTCAGGGAAAAGTATGTCCTGGAGCTACAGAGCCCACGCTATACACGCCTCCGGGACTGGCACCACCAGCGCTCTGCCCACGTGCTCAACGTGCAGTCATAGCCTGGCCTTCCCAATCTGCTGGCCTCTGCTTCCTTTCTCTGTTACTCGCTCCCAAGGCACCCCATGGGTGCCTCCAGCTCTTGCCTACCACTTTCATGTCCCTGGCCTGAACCTCCTACCGGCCTGGTCCTGGCAGCCCGCCTGGCGCAGGGCCTGGCTTCGTCTGACACTGCCTTCCTTCTTGGCCCTGTGGTACTACTGCCTGGCAGGTCTGCGCTGCCTTGAGCATGGAAATAAACGTTCTCAGCCCTGCTTCTTTTGCCTCTGTCTCCCATCTTTTGGGTCTGGTTATGTTTTGGGTTTGGGATGCTAAATGGTTTAGACTTGGTGTGGGCCCTGCAGCCTGCTTCTTGGTGGGAGGGAGAACCTAACCAGGATGGCTCTGCTTTACTCCTCTTGGATAAGAGGAGACCCAAAGCCTGCCCTAGGGGCAGGAGCACACTCTGCTTCCACACCCTCCACAGCAGCCCAGATAGCTGTACCCTACTTAGGGGAAGCGACCCTTCCTATCCCTACCCCAGGGGACCTAGAGTCCATCCCAGCAGCTCCCAGCGCACTCAGGCATCACCCATGGGGGCAGCATAGCCGAAGTTAGGGGGTGAAACCATGCCCAAAGCCTCAGCCAGGCAGGGCCTTGAATGGCAGATCTTACAGCCAGGTGCCCAGGACAGAAGCCCCAGCCCCAGCCTCAACTATACCCCAGGAATCCTGGCCTGGTAAGACAGTGGGCTTGGGGCTGAAGAAGGGTGGGTAGCCCCCATGGACATAGGGGTGGTGGGCTTTTAAGGCTACCCTGGGTTCTACCCTCTGCCCTCTGGGCTCCCTGAGCACCCCTCTGGATCTACTTTCTTTGGCTGTCAGGCCCCACCACCCCCAGCCCCACCAGCCGCCCACCCTGGGCCGTGGACCCTGCATTTGCTGAGCGCTATGCCCCAGACAAAACCAGCACAGTACTGACCCGGCACAGCCAGCCGGCCACACCTACACCTCTGCAGAACCGTACCTCCATAGTGCAGGCCGCAGCTGGAGGGGGCACAGGAGGGGGCAGCAACAATGGCAAGACTCCTGTGTGCCACCAGTGCCACAAGATCATCCGGTGAGTGTTCCCTTCTCATGCTGACCTTTCCTGCCCTGCAACCTGGCCCTGGCCTATCTTATGTACCTATCCTACCTCCGCTGCTACTCTGAGAGAGTTAAGGATTTGGATGAAGCAGGGAGGGATCTAGCCTGGATCCTCAAATCTCTTTAAAGTTTTATATTTTTGTACATGGGTGTACATTTCGTCTGGATGTGTATCTGTGCACCACTTGTATGCCTGGTGCTCACAGGCACCAAGAAAGGGTGTTGGAATCTCCTGAAATTGGATGGAGTTTAGATGGCTGTGAGCCTTCATGTGGGTGCTGGGAATCAAACCTGGGTCCTGTAGAAGAGCAGCCGGTGCTCTCAGCTGCTGAGCCATCTCTGCTGCGGGGGGG
>JADRCC010094517.1:0-12571 GCA_019843855.1 Hylomyscus alleni
TGTCCCCTTGTCTTCCTGCTGGCCCACAGCAGCATCTGCCTGGCCCCAAGCTCACTCCTGAAGATCCCTGAAGACACCATTTTCTTTTCCACTATGGCCAGCAATAGAGGTAGTGTCCAAGGGTTTTAACAACCAGAATTATGAGCTGACTTTTCAAGAGGAAAAAAAAAATGTAGACAGCTGTATCCTAAGGCGGTGGGGAGGGCCAGAAGGGCTCATTTGATTTCACAAAGCTTAACTTTAAATTTTGAAACAGAGAATCTGCTTACTGGAAATGTTTTAAGTATACTTGGCAGAGCATACCATAAACTTTATGACATATATACATATATGTTATTATATGTATATACATATACAGTGTCTAATCGAGATTTTCTGTAAAGGTAGAAAGATGCCATGGATTTAAAAGACAGCGAGTGAAAGAAAGTTGATGACTTCATTGTAAATTCTTTGGGTACATGTTGAGATGATAATATTTTTTGGTATGCTCTGTTAAAATATACTACTAAAATTAATTTCCTCTGTTTCTTCTTAACCTTTAAAAATTTTGGCTGCTAGAAAAAAGTATGAAAAATATGGTTCCCTGGAAAATTAAACGTTATGTATGCGGCTTGTGTTATATTTTGGTTGGATGTGCTAGTCTAAAGTCTCCTGAAGGAGACACACCTTTAGTGGGGAACAGAGGGATGTTAGAGCCATGATGAACAGTGAGTTCAGAGAGCGAATAACTGGAACCTATATAAATCCACAGATTGGCAGAGATATCGTATGAGGCCCTGCTTTGAGTACAATTTCACTGAAGGCCTTCGGACCTGGCAAGGAAAAGCCATTGATGGGACAGTTTAGGTCAAGGGCTAACGTATAAGATAAACTACTTGGTTGAGCCTAAAGGCTCAGCTGGTAGGTCCTACTGGGAAGACAGGCTTGTGTTATCTGCTTCCTTCCCCAGCAACCCCAAAGGGAAGAGCTTCCTCAGCCTCTGGGACAGGTTAGCACGAGTCTTGGCATAGCCTCTGATTAACCTGAACCCCCAACTATAACCTCTCAGCCAAAGGCAGGCCTGCTGAAAAGCCTAGGCATACCCCAATATGTTCACAAGGCAGTGACTCTTGAGGCTTTTTATATCAGCCTCCCTAGCGGAGGTCTCTCCTTTCTTTCTGATGTCGAAACCCTGTAGTTACTTCTGTCAGCCCATCCTACTTCAGGTCTCATCATGCAGTTTGCCAGCCCCAGGGAAGACCTGTGCCATAGAGACAGGTTACCATGGGCAGTAGACCACTGATTGAAGTACTGTGTTCTCCAGAGAGGCAGGAAGCATGGACAACCACAGGCTGCAAGGGCCTGCCTGCCACATTAGGAGAACTCCTTGTGTTCAGGAAATGAGGTTTGGCCCATAGACATGGAGGCTATGTTGAATGCCCTCCCTTCAAACCCTCCTCGCTCACTTTCTCTGGCCAAACCACTGGCCTGAGCCAGCTGTCTGTAAGACTGTGCAGAAAAAGGGATGGAAGAAGCCATGAGAAGTGTATCGGAGTTCCTACTTTTGGGTCACTTCAGGACTTCTCTGGCCCACAGAATAGAGCACCCCTAAGTGGAGGGTTTTCCTTTCACTTTCAGAACACCTATCACTGGAGGGGTAGCATCTGGCAATGTTGGCCAAGGGTCTGGGTTGCAAGGTTAGACCAGGCTGAGGCAAGAGCCCTAGCGACTACTGAAGGAGCCAGAAATAGCAGAAATAGCAGGGCAGAGTGCCTCAGCTCCTAGGGAGAAGCCAAGTTCAAGTCCTGACCACCACAGATCTTGTCTTGGGTAAGTGGCTTCCTGTTCCAAGTCCCAGTGTGTCTATCTGTAAAGTGGGGTCCTTGACCATGAGTATCCAGATGGCTCCTGGAGAGTTGCTAGGACACAGCTAAGACATGTGGCCAGGCAGGACAGGCCACTTCTCCATACAAATGAAAGCCTAGATACTCATCTGGATTTATGTTTTATAAGAAATAAATAAGTGGAATCATAATAGAAATCATCTCTGGGGGAGGGAAGCAGACACACGCACCAGATTCCTTGGTTATTTGCTTGTTTCTGCAGACATGTGACTAATCTTTTTTTTTTCCTTTTTTTTTTTTTTTTGGATTTTCGAGACAGGGTTTCTCTGTATAGCCCTGGCTGTCCTGGAACTCACTCTGTAGACCAGGCTGGTCTCGAACTCAGAAATCTGCCTGCCTCTGCCTCCCAAGTGCTGGGGTTAAAGGCGTGTGCCACCACCGCCCGGCTGACATGTGGCTAATCTTATTGCCTTGAATAGTCTACCCAGCTTGGAATGTAAGGATAGCCTTTGAGAATTGCTATTTTCCCCTAACTGGCAAAAGTGCAAACTTAGAACAGAACGAAACCCCTCCCACTTGCCCACTGTGGTTCCTGGTAACCATCCCCTTCACCTCTGGGCTCCCAAGGGATGTCCCTTGTTCATACTTGATTATGTACGGAGTCCTTCTGCCTTCTGAATGTGTTGGCTCTGGAGGGTATAATCCCTTCTTTAAATTTTCATTTTTCACCACATTGAATACTTTAAGGTTTCATAGATATTGGCTGCTTAGGTACAAAGTAAAACTTTTTGCTCCTCCTCCCTGAATTAAGAAAGTAAGACCCAGACAACAGGGAATCTTGCTCCGGTGTCCTCCGTTAGTGACCTCTGGCTAGAGGCTCAGCCTGGTCCTGCCTGTGCAGCTGCAGGTGGCTGCTTGCTTAAAGCGGGAGGGCAAAGGCAGAGCTGCTAGATTTAAAACTCCGCCCTCGGGGGGGGGGGGAAATGCCTCAGAGTTGGGGCGTGGACATGAGGGAAGGACTAGGGGAGGGGACGGTACTGAAGTCCGAGGGAAAAAAGGGACTTGGAAAGAAAAGCTGCTTCACTGGGCCAGCTGTGCTGACTCTTTTAAGCCTTGCTGACACAGCAGAAAGATGGGGGCGAAGGCAAGAAACGTCTCGTTAAAGCGCCATCCCTGTCGCCCAACTCCCATTTTGGTTGGCTTCAGCACAGCCCTCGCTCACAGACTTGCTTCAAAGGGAAGGCGTGCGTTGGGCAAGTCATCTGGCTCCTTCAATTTTTCATAATCTTGTTCAATCCAGACATGAATTTGGCCAAAAAAATCTTAACTATGGATTTAACTTCAGCGTGGCATTTGGGCCAGGCTTGGACCTGAAGCCAGACTGATGGAGACCAAAGCCGTCCAAGAAGGGAAGGCTGAATCCACTTTCATTTACATAATGTCCCTCTCCCCTGGCTTTTCCAGAAGCACATTTTATGTTGCTCTTTGCCTTATTTCTCAATGACAGGATTGACATTCTGTTCCCCACATTTCAGATTTCACGTTTCTGCTAGCCCAGATCCTCCAGTAAACTAGGCTCCCACCTCTAAAACCACAGGCCATTTTCTAGAGAACGCTCTCAACAAAATTTAGGCCTTTCTTGCTCCACTGAGGTTCACCTTTCTTTATTGCTCTTGGCCCTAGAAACCCTTGTCTCCCTAGTCGCCTTAGCCTCACTGTTTCTATATCTATCGCTGGCCCCTGAACTGGCCAAAAGAAAATGCAGGGCCAGGCGCGCTCCAAGCCTGGGACGACATCTAGGCGACTCCCTCTCCAGTTGCCAAGCAACGCAACCAGCAAAACCCCAGCCTTTGCCTGCTTGCGGACACCTCCCTCTCCGAAGCTTTGGCTGCCAGCCACCTCTCCTTCGCTCCTCACTTCTCAATCTAGAAACTCACTGTACTGGGAGGTGTTACATAATACAATAATATGAATATATAATGTATTTTTGGTTGCATACCAAATATAAATATAGTATATATTTATATTATAGCTTCCATCTGCGGGAGAAGAGGATTGTCCAAGCTCACGCTACTCAGATTTCATTGGTGGGGGAGGGGGCCTAGGGAGCAAGAATTTCTCCTAAAGGATCCAGGCAACCTCCTCTCTTCACTATCCATTTTCCTTTCCTTAAGAATGATGTCATCTTTAGCTTTTTTTTTTTTTTTTTTTTTTTTGAATCCAACTGATGGCTCTCGGGTTGAAAGATCTTCTCCGAGAGCCGGCTCTCATTCGGGAGGGAGGTATTAATCTTTGCCACTGTAGTCAGTAGCCAAGGGAGCAATCGTAGGCTGCTAGGCACCTGCCTGAGGCGGGCTGGAGATGGAGTGAGGGAGAGGAGAGGGTTGCTTCGGGTTGATGAGGCTGCAGAGAATTCTAAAGCGATCTGGCGCCGGACAAAAAATCGTTCGTACGTGTGTGCATGTATGCGTGCACGCGCGCATGTGCACTGGGTCCGCTTGGGAAGTTGGATGCTGCCTCTTTGCTGGCCCAGCATCTGCGTGCGTGCGTGTGTGCGTGCGCACAAAGCGCACACCTTCTATCCCAGCTACTCCCTATCTACCGCTTGGTTGAGAAAAAAAAAAAAAAGTGAGGCTGGGATACTGGGATACTGCGGAGTCATAACTTGCGCAATTCGGCTCTGATGGGATTGCTAGCCACCCCTTTTGTCTCCAAGCCAGGTAATGGATTCCTAAGGCTTCAGTGGGCACGAATGTAAGAGAAATAACCGCGAAAATCGGTCTCTGGGGACTTCCGCGGTTTGTACGCTCCCATCTCCCTCATGTTGCAACTTCTCATGGTAGCTTAAATTTGCAGTTCCCGGGGGGCGCTCATGCACCCTCCTACGTGGTGGAATCCGTAGGTCTTTAGTTCAGGTTCAGAAAAATTACAAACCTCCTCACGTTGGAGTAATGGAGGACGACAGGTGGTGAGAAGGGCTTTATCTTTGTAAGGAACCGCACCAAATAACCATTTAGCCAAGTCTTAACACCTCTAGGAGAGAATCAATAGCTGTTAATCTCTCCTAGCCCAGATTTTGTGCATCGTTGGTTAAGCCTAAATATATATAATATATAAATATAAAAATAATATAGTAAAATATATAGTCAGGTAACTTCCCTAAGAAACCTAGCTCGAGGGAAAATTGTTCTGATTGAACAAGAAGCTCTGTCAATCATTTAAACCACAGACTCCAGGCACAGAGAATGGAGGCGGGGCAAGAAGGGGCGGGGCAAGCGGAGGGAGGGGTGGCTCCCAGAGCTTGTCTTCCTGCCTCCGCCCATTAAGTTTTGCATTCTGTGTTTCCAGGGCCCTTCAGGCACTTAGCCACACTCACTTTTAGTCTGGTTTAAGTGATTGGTGGAGGGTGGGGCTGTTGGGGGGGGTATGGAGTGGGGAGAAAGGGAGGGGAGATGGTGAGGGCCAGCATCCAGTGGGAACTTGAGGATGTCTTCATCCCACATCCCTCTTCACCTCTCAAACCTATGTCCATCTTTTATCTTACGTAAAATATAAATTCACGAGGGGGAAAAAAAAGCATTAGATTCAGGGACGAACATTCAGCACAGAACACCAAACTCTTTCACCCCATACCCCACGCCCTACCCCAGCACTCCTGAAGTGTTCTTTCTCTTCCTGGGAGGAAAAAAACAGAGACGTTTTACAGTCTAATGTGTTTTATCATCGATCATAATCAATCATATCAGTTCAAAAGCAGCAAGTGTACATGTGGGTGAGCTCTCAATACCTCCACCCAAAAGACTTTAGTTACCAAAGATGTGGTGTGTGTGTGTGTGTGTGTGTGTGTGTGTGTGTATACGCGCGTCCGCGCGTCCGCGCGCGCGCGCCCCTGAGCAAATAGGAATGGAGAGAGAGATAAATCTGGAGGCACTGAGATGAGGGGTAAGGCTTGAAGGGATCAAAGGTAGAATTAGCTCTAAAGATGGATAACGCATCTTCAGATTCCAATCAAAATGACCTTTTAACAGACAAGATTTTTTTAAAGCTTAGGGAGAAAAGTACGTGGGTGGGGTGGAGAAGGGAGTTGATAATTTAACCTGTTCTTTTTCACAGTGGATTCTCTTGGGATTTGGACTTTGAGACTCAGAAAGAGCTCGGAGTCAGCATTGCCACGAGTGAGGAGTGGGGGAGGGTCGGGCTGGGGTGAAGATCGAGAGGAGATGGAGTGTAAACTGGTAGAGGCCGGGTTAGACAGCAGCCTAGGATAGCAGGCTCTGCCAGGGATTCAACTCTGAGGTGCAAAGACCCACCCTATCTACTCCCAAGAGCTACCAGGGTCTTAGCCACTTGCTGCGTGCGCAAAGCGCGCGGGTTCCCAGTCCGTCCCGGGTCCTCACCCATCCAAGGTGCCTCCCTCCCCAGCTCGTGTGCAGTGCAACTGGAACCCCGGGAGCGCTCACCTATCTTGGTTTGCTCGCCGTAGCTCTTTTCGTTGAGGCAAACCCCGCGGCCGTGCAGCAGGGCGTGCAGCGGCTTCTCCTCATCCTGCCGGGGGAGGCAGCGCAAACCCTGGGCGCAGCGCTCCGTGTAGACGCCACACGACTGTCCCTCCGCCAGAGCGCAAGTCATGCAGCAGCCACAGCCGGGCTCTTTGACCAGCTCACAGCCCAGAGGGCTGGGGGGACACATGGACAGAGCTTTCTCGTCGCAGGGTTCACAGTGCACGAAAGAGCCCAGGCTTTGAGCGGGCACCGCATAGGCGGCCAGCAGCAGGAGGACCACGCTGATCACCATTTTCTCGGAGTCTGGCTTTACCTCGGGGCGGGGCAGGAGAGCGAGAGTGTGTGCAGAAAGGGGCCAAGAGGGAGCCTGGAGATTTTTTTTTTTTTCCTTTTAAATCTCTTGCAGGTAGAGCAGGTGCTCTCCCCCAAACGCTTGCAAAATATGAGGCAAGGAGGATTCAGGTGCCTGTACGCAAGTCCCAATTGCAAGGATTAAAGACTTGCAACAGGTTGGGGGTGAAAAAAAAAAGAGGCGCGCCAGGTGCTCGCAGAGTGAGCTGAGACCGAAGAAACCCCCAGGCGGGATCGGGTCAGAACTAGGGGTTGTGGTGGAGAGAACCACGGAATTGTTCACCCAAAGCAACAGAAATAATTAGCTTGGAGGCCTGGAAAAGGGAGGAGGTGGAGAAAAAAATGGATTTGGCTTAATTTTTTTTTCCTTTTGCTTAAAAATCTAAAACGCAACCCCCACTCCTCTCAGCCTCAGCGGCCAGCTGCGCCGCTGCCGCAGAACAGGTAAGAGGCGTCGGCGGCTGCCAAGAAGATCGGGGAAATGTTGAAATCGAGGGAGGAAAAAAAAAGGCAAAAACTCAGACCTCACCAAACCTGGACCCCAACACCTGCTCTGCCACCACCTCTTCGAAACCCGCAGGTTCTGCGTGAAGTCCGGAGAAGGGTGCAGACCGAAGAGGGGGGAAAACGAAAAGGAACAAAAAAAAAGGGGGGGGGAATCCCAAACAGCTTTGCAGCTCTTTCCTAGCTCTTTTAAAACCCCCGGCAGAAGTTTCCAAAGAGACTGCAGGCTCTGGTCGAGCAGGCGCTTTTAAATAGACGGCCCCTGGCTGCCAGCCAGTTGTAGCTGCAATTTGAGCTCCCCAACACCCAACCCATGCAAGGATGCCAAGGAGCTTTGCAGCGCAAACTCACACGGGGTGGGGGTGGGGAGAGAGGCCTTCTAGACACGGGGGCTCCCCTTCGCTCCCTGCACAGAGCCCTCCTCCTCACGGAATGTACGGAAAGGGCTTGGGGGTGGGTGGGTGGATGTGGGGGGGGGGTCAGGCGAGCTACAGAGGAGAGTAGGGAGAAGGTGGAGGGAGGAGTGGATGGCAGTAATCTTCAGGGGCTGTGTGAATACAATGGGGCGAGTCGGTTCCCGGACAACTAGCCCGAACACTGGCTGTTAGGAGTCACATTTTCTTATTAGTCCTGTATACCCTGCCCAATAAGTCCTTTCCAACTTTAGGGAAAAAAAAAAAGTGTCTAAGGGACCACTGAAGGTTTTGTCTGTCTGTGTGTTTGTGTTTGAGAGACAAGTAGTGTATAGTAGGTGAGGAGCTTTGAGATGAATTTAAAGGAGAAAAGGAGTGTGTGTGTGTGTGTGTGTGTGTGTGTCTAGACCCCTCCCCTATCTAAAGTTGGGGCAGAGGGATTATGTCAAGGGCTTGTCATTGTTCTGGTGGGGTACTGATTTTAGTTATACTCAGTGGTCATTTTCTTTCACCTACATAGCTGACCAGGGAAGCGCTCTCTCTCTCTCTCTCTCTCTCTCTCTCTCTCTCTCTCTCTCTCTCTCTCTCTCCCTCCCTCTCTCTCTCTCTCTCTCTCTCTCTCTCTCTCTCTCTCTCTCTCTGTTCCTGCTATATGCACTTTCAAGAAGGGATAATCCCCCCTGCATCCCCCCCCCCAGCTTTGTTGGGAGTAGTGACTGAGATCCTGGAGGAAATACTGTGGGTTGTCAGTTTTAACTGGTGTCCTCATGGACACCTTAAATGTCCTTTTAAATGGAAGGAAGGTAGACTAAAGTGATAACCTTCTTGGGGTTGACAACGGGGCATTTCTGTGGGTTAGGCAGAACCTGGAGTGAGCAGACACCTTGCTGCAGGAGACTTTGTCTTAGGGTCAGTGTGTACCAAGGCATATGAGATGGTAGGACCCTGGGACCTGCACATGAGAAACCCTCACCATGCCATGGGAAGCCCTAGATCGTTGGCCAGCACTAGGGTCCATTCTTCCCTTAGGAAAATGAAAGAAAACCTAACTTTTGAAAGAAGGAATATGATGGCTTTAGCTTTTTTGGGTTTGTTTTATTTGAAAATTAAGTTGACATGATAGGTGGTCTGTAGACTGCCCACCACAGGTAAAAAAAAAGACATGACCAAGTGATGGTCTCTGGGGAGTTCTTGGGGCAGGCTCTTGCCCTTTCTTCAAGTCTCTTCTTCCCTTGCTCTGTTCTTTTAGAAAAAGGGGCTGCATTTCATGAATTTTGCCACTAGACTGCACCCTTATCTATGATAAGAATTCTTGCTGGAGGACTGCAATATTGAGAAAATATTTCCCTTGCTGGCTCCTTTTGGAAGCGTCTCATCGGGTGCTGTTCACATTCCCAGATCTCGATCCAGATTTTCAGTTCTCTGTTTTGCTAATAGGCACATTTTAAAACAAGACCAAAGTTTGAAGTTGTGCTTTTACACCCGTTGGCAGAGCAGTTTTATTGTGTTGGTGGATAGGAGAGGGAGGAAGAGCAGTGTGCACCAATGTACAAAAAAAAAAAAAAAAAAAAAAAAAAAAAAAAAAAAAAAGGCAGGAGGACTGGTTGGTTCCAAGAGTCTGCCTCTGCTGTTGGAGGGCTTGGGAAAGCAAGGAGCAAATTAATGTTAAAAACTGGGTTGCAATATTTTAGAAGGAAGAGCAATCAAGTGTTATTTTCTCATTTAAGTCAAGTTCAGGAGGGAAGAGTGTTAGAAAGGGGCGTGGTATGGGGATGAGTTCAGCTCACCCTGGTGTATCATTTGAAATGGGAAAACTAGGGTGGTTCTTCTGTCTGCTTTCTCAAAAGTCTCCCAGTACTCTCAAAATATGGCCTCTAATTTTTTTTTTCCTAGTTGACTTCTTGTGGCTGGAAAGTACAATGTGTAAGGATCAGTAAAAGAAGGGGATGGTTTGTGGAGAAGGGAGGTGGGCAGAGAGAAGGAAAGTGAGAGAGTGTGGGGAATTGGTCCTTGAAGGATGATGGTGGGGTCATAGGGAGAGATCAGTGAAAGACTGTCTGCATTAAGCAACCGTGACGGTCTCTGCTTCCAAAAGGGCAGAAGAAACTCAGAGACAGGCACTGCTGTTCAGGAACACAGGGTAGGTTCTTGAGAGCCCATAAGAAGGCTCAGCTGGGCGGTGGTGGCACACGCCTTTAATCCCAGCACTTGGGAGGCAGAGGCAGGCGGATTTCTGAGGTCGAGGCCAGCCTGGTCTACAGAGTGAGTTCCAGGACAGCCAGGGCTACACAGAGAAACCTTGTCTCGAAAAACCAAAAAAAAAAAAAAAAAAAAAAAAGAAGGTGAAGGCTCCTTCGGACTCTGGGATCACCTGTAGGGATTTTTATCCAAAGATCGGTGACTAGAGAGGTGAGTTTTATGCTCAACAGTCTATATGCGACATTCAGTGACAGTCGTGCTGGGTGTTGGGGCATAAGGGTTTCTCATGATTCCATTCTCTTTGCCCTCTATGGGAAAAGCTCCGGGCTCTTTAGAAGACGGGAAGGTGGGGGATTTAATATCAACAGAGTTTCATTGAGATGACTAACTTATTCTAGATACATTGAAATCTGGTCCCACTCCCAGAGACCTCCTTTATGACTGGCTTAGCTTTGCTGCCCTGAACGTACCTGTTTGTGGATAGCTGAACTCTGATCAGCCTTTGGACAACATCATCTTAGTGATATTTGAAGTTAAGCATCATCTACCATGTTCCGTCTCCCCTGAGACTGCTCTTTCCTTTGCTTTGACAAGAACTAAGTGATGATCAGGACCAAGCTTCAAGAACTGCAAGGGAATGACAAATTTGTGCTGTTTATCTGGACAATGTTCAAAGGGCAGAGGGCAGGTTTTAGTTCAGGAAGCTTACCAGACCGCCACAAGCTGGCTGTTTCTCTAAGGTTTTGGAATGATTTCTAGGGCAAGGATGATGCCTGATAACAGGGTTGGAGAAGCAAGTCTAACTCCTGTCTAAGACAGGCTTATTTATATCATTGGTTCCATTTTTAAGATCCGGTCATTGACTTTATTCCCCCCTAGATACATACATACAGAGAGACCAGGACATGTCAGGCATACTAATGCCACCAAGACATATCAGGCAGACTAGTGCCACCGTCTCATCTGGATCCTACACTCCAGTACTTTTAAAGACAGGCACTCAGTCTTCAAGTCCATCCACAGTAAAAAAGTAGAGCAGGACCGAGTCTGGGCAGAGGAGCAGCTCAGGGCTGCTTTGGTGTAGTGTCATCCCTGAAGGCTAGGTGGCAGAACAGATACATCACTGAAAGCATGCCTCCACCTCCTTCCATGCAGAGGAAAAAGAAGTAGAGGCTGGGCGAAGGAAAGAGCTTTAACAATGGGGTTAGGTGCAAGGGAGAGGCATGACAGAGGGGCATACTGTGTGTCCACACCCTGTGGGTTCACTTTCATGCTGTTAAGCCTGTCCACTCTTTCTGGCGTTAGCACCACACATGCCTAAGTAACTAAATTTCCTTTTAGCGGCCCCTCAAGATTTACCCTGGAGACAAGGTTCCTCCTGCTTGGAATACGGTGACTTTTCGTTCCTCAGCACAAGCCCTAAAACGTCTCCCATGAGTTATTAGGATGCGATCTTCATTAAAGAGCAGGCCAGCGTCTCCCTTTACTCGTTCTAAACTGTTGATTTGTCTATCTCACACAGTCCAGACACATAGCTGTCTGTTCAGAGCCTCTTGCCACCGTGGCTCGGGACTCTCTCAAGAATAACGCCGCCTCCGTGTTGCAGGGCTCATGGCTCCATCCTCTCCCGTTGTCTTCTGGCAGAGGCAGACTCTCTCCTTAGATAGCTCTGGGTTCCTTTGCACCGCGGATTCGTAGGTTTTATATGACAGTTCTTATAGAAAGGAGGATGATTTCTAGGGTCAAACCATGTGCTGCTTTAAAGTTCAAGTTTTATAAGTGAGGCTCGCTGCAGCGGGCAACTTAACCAGAGTTGAAATTGACCCCGAGGCGGACTGTTTTAGAAAAGAGCAGAAGCCAGCTGTGACTCATAGTGATTTGTGTCCCTATGTGAGCAGTGTATGCATCCTTGGTTTTACGGATTAATGTTTAGGAGGTGCTGGAGCCGATCCAGGCAGAGAGGGGCAGAGCAGAACTCCACAAATACAGTTTGGGCCTGGAGCCCTCCTGTCTTCTCAGACCACGGGATCTGGCATGTTTCTACAACGGGCAGCTCAGAAGCCCTGTTAACTTTGGAAAATGAGATTAACAAGGAAAAGTGATCTGTTGTGTTTTCGAAGACAGGGTGGGGAGGTCCAGCTCTAGGGGGAGAGAGAGAAGTGGGTAGGGAAATGGAGTAAGAGGAGAGAGACAGAGGGTTAACTGCTTGAAACAGGTTTAATGAGCGTGAACTATGAAAAGGCCAAATAAAATCACAGAGCCTGGTGGAGGAGAGGTTTCATCATAGTTCAGCGGGGAGAGGGAGTGCGGGAAGATCAGCACACAGGGCAAATTTGTGTTGAACCGGGAGAGGCGGCCTTCCTCAGGCTGCCTTCCTTCCTTTTAGTTAATAGAAAATGGTTACAAAATCACAGATTTTGGAGTCTTAAACATAAATTCTGGGGACTGGGGAGATGTCTCAGCAGTTACTAGCCTGAGCTGCTCTTACAGGGGTATAAGCTAGATTCCTAGCGCTCATATCTGGTGACTCCAGCTCCAGGCGATCCAGCGCCCTCCTCTGGCCTCTTCAGACATCACAAACATATGCACCCCCTAGCCATTATAATGAAAATAAAAATAAGTCTTAAAATAAAATCAATTCTGACTCTTATTGTTAGCCTTAAAATCGCATACGCTAAATTTTCGTAAATTCGCTGAAGTCTTAGTCCCCAACCAAAATCCACTTAGCAACTTTTAAAGAAAACTCAAGTCAACAATTCATCCATTAAAAAAAAAAAAA
>JADRCC010094535.1:0-11646 GCA_019843855.1 Hylomyscus alleni
TGTGTGTGTGTGTGTGTGTGTGTGTGTTGAAGAAGCACATGCACTCTTATCTTCATTTTAACATTTTTATAATAGCCAAGATATAGAATCAACTTAGTTCATCAGTGTATAAATTAATGGATTTTATATATGCACATATGTATATGTGATATATTATATATATTACTTAAGATAACAATACAACATTCTATATATAAGCATGTGAACATATATAGAATTGGGTGTTATTAACCTTTTAAAAAGAGGAAAATATTGCCATTTGTGGCAATATGGATAAACCAAGTTGGCATAATCAGTCGAGTGAGACTGGCACAGGGAGACTGTGTGTGATCTTTTATGTGGAATTATAAATGTCAGGATCACAGGAGCAGAAGACGGTGGTAGCTACAGCTGTAGATGAGTGCTGGAAAAGATGTTGGTCAAAGTGTACAAATTTCAGTTTGATGATTAAGCTCTAAGTTCAGGAATTCCTGGCTATAGTTGATAATAAAGCACTCGACATTAGCTAATGTTCTTACCATAAAATGCTACATTTGTGAATGGTTTGGTAGTTCAGTGAATGTTTTATTTGTTAATTTCCCACAGCACACACATACACACACATGCACACATACATAGACACACACATATACATACATACCTCTATCTATCTATCTATCTATCTATCTATCTATCTATCTATCTATCATCTATCTATCTATCTATCTATCATCTATCTATCTATCTATCTATCTATCCATCTATCTATCGAGTCATGCTAACATCATAAAATACATTTGCTTTACTTGTCAAATTGAGTTGGGATAAAAAGATTTGATCTTTCAGGCTATCTAGTGCTGAACAGGAAAGCAAAGTCCCCGAGGTGGCTGTTTATGGTTATGTATTTCTCTGTTTGTGTATCATAGGAGGTTACTTACATTGTTCTTTTAGAGGTTCTGAGGCATCAATAGTTCAGAAATATTACCAAGTCAAGTGTGTGGGTGCAGTCCTTTAAAACCAACACTTAGGAAGCAGAAGTAGGAGGATCTCTATAAGTTCATGGCCAGCTTGGTCCCTGTAGTGATTTCCTTGCTAGCCAAGGAACATTATGAGACCCCTGTCTCAGAGAAAGAGACACCACTGAACTGATAGGGGTATGAAGAATTAGACTTCTTTACACTACCATGAGTTATTAACTAGTCAAAAATTTTAACTTGTAATTCAGTAAAGATAAAACATTTAAATTTAAGTGTGTTTTCAAATATCGCTGTTTTCAGACAGAAAGAACCAACATGCCATAGAATGAATTTTCTTCACATCATATGGTTACCCTTCACTGGTTTTCTGTAGAAGCAAATTAAAATAGATTAATCACTCATGCTTTCAGTCATAAGAAAAAAAGCTTTATTTTTAAGGAAAGTTGCATTCTAAGGATCACTTCTCCCATATAAGAGGAAATCTAGAGGGAGAGAGAGGGTATAATGTAATATTGCTAGATATTCCCTTTCCAAATTGAGGACTGAACAGTTTGTAAGCAGTCACTGCTTGATTTGGACCCTTCATCGACAGTTTCTCTCTCACAGTGTCACAGACTCTCTATCAAAGGTGATGGATAACTTTACAAAAGTGAAGTCAGGAAAAAAAGAAATAGAGAATTTCAAAGTCATCAGCAAATCCCTGTCCCAAGTCATCATACATTGCCTTTTCAAAAAGGTGATGAAGAGTTATATGACAGATATAACAGCAATATAATTTACAGAGCATAGAATCTTAAGTATGGGAGCAGGATGAAGTAGTTTTAAACCTGTCTGATTTGGGCAGGGACTAAGAATAGGAAAGTTATGTTCTAGCAAATCTATCTCTTTGGTTCTGTAAATTCCTATCAATATTAACAGAGAGCATTCAGGAAAACACAGTGAGGTGCAGGGAGCAAGACCAAACTGTAACAGTGGACTCAGCATCTGGTCCCAGCCCATCAAGGAGTGACATCGTGAAAAGGTCTTAGAGGCTGGCTTTGTCTCCAGGTGTGTAAGTAGTGCTTACTGACAAGGTGGAAAAGCTGCGTTCTTCCAGGTGATCTCTGGGAAAACTCCGGCTTGACACCTTGCATCTGGTACAGAGTGCTCTCTAGTTTTGTGTTGCCTTAGGATGGTACAATAGTCACACTCTTCACCAGAAATAACCTCATGCCGTTACTTCCCTTCTCAAATGATGTTCCTGGCTTATGACTATTAGGCACATTTCGTTGAAATCCTAAGTTCAGGCCCATTAATAATAAATTCTTATTAACCTTTTCTAAAGGACAAGGGTGAGGTTCTCCCGGCAGCTGGATTGATTTCCATACTCGAATATCTTTCCATTGATCTACCTCTTCAGAGAGTCTTTCAAGTAAAAACCAAGTGTTTTGAGTCTATGTCTTTTGTTTCAGCACTTAACCTCTAACATTTGGTTCCACTGGGATAAACCGTGTGGTGTGGGACAGATATATTATAGTTAGAAATTCATCAAATCCTGAAAAAATGATTTTAAAGAACAATATCCAAAAGCATGCACAGGAAAAATTGGAGGAGAAAGATATTTATTTATTTATTTATTTACTTATTTACTTATTTATCTATGCTTAAGGGAAAAAAGATTTTGAGAACCAGGATTAAAGTGAGGACTTTTCATGCATTGGATAATATCGTTTCAAATATAAACTAAGTTTCTGGTCCATGTATCTTGCCTCTTATCTTTTACTCCCTCAGACATTGAAGAGCTCAACCATGGTCAACACGAGCAAAATCAGTACAACCATCTACCTTGCCTGCATTGTACCCACTGGTCTATCTTTGGATAACAAGGTATCTGACTGTGAGTGATTTCTATGCCTCTCAGAGGAGAGAGTCAAATATACAGTAAGTAGAGTTTGGATGAGTGGGAACATCCTGTTTCAACTGGTGATCTGGTAAATTGCTTTTCTGCTTCAATTCAGCGAAGATTTTTCTGGAGTCGATAATGGAACTGTGAGATGCCAAATTTTCTGTGCAACCCTTATCATATTTTCTCAGGAAAAGTGCAGGCTGGCACTTAGTTATTATTAATGGACCAATTATAAGCCCACAGATAAGACAATCTCTACATCTGTTTATGAAACGTCCATTGGCTTTCAAACAGCCCAGACAAATCAAGCAGGGTGAAATTTGCAAGTTAGTGAAACATAGATTCAATCTATTTGTATTTCGGAATAATAGTTTGGAAGTAGCAATGGCCATGGAGTTGTTTTTCTGAAAATAAAATCTTAGTATCATTTTCTCATATTAAGAATTAAGGAAATAAGTCTTTGTGAAAGGTGACAAACATCACACGAGCTATGTTATGGAAATTCTATAATCTGTAAGCAAGAATCTCAAAATTGCGTCCCAATCTATTAAGAATAGGTCAGCTTTTTCAGCAGGATGATAAGTTAAAGTTAAATTTCATGAGTTTCTAAGCATTTCACTTTCTTCTCAAAGTAAACAAGTGTGTTTTAATGTTTTATAAGATTTTGATCTAGAGAATCCTAGTGTTTACTGTGCTAATACATTGGATTGTACATTAGAGGTGACTCATCCTTTGGCAATAGGAGCCAACTCAATTTGGATGAGACGGAGGCCTTAGTTTTGATATCAAGAGTAAAGAAAATACCTGCCTCACTGGGCTGGACCTGCTCTGATTTCATGTGAGTGAGGAGTCTGTAGAGGAACTCAGAGGCAAAATGTTTACCCCACTAAATATACGCATAGAGTGACCATGCAAGTTGTGTGCCCAGGACCATGACTAAAGCCTTTGCATTTATATCAATAATCACTAGAACTGTCCCACTTATTTTCTGAGGTAGATAATGATATTTGTCTTAAGAAATGATATGAGGGTTATGGAAGAAGAAAATTATTAACTGGAAATGACTCAAGAAGTCTAAGTTGTCTTTAATTAAAATTACCTAGCTAAGAACAGAGGGGACTTATTATCAGACTTAGGGTCCTAGCTAGGGTTGCAAAGATTAGGTTGTAACTAAGTGCATTGAGTATCAACAGCTAATATTCGAAGTGGCAAAGATTTTCATGTTTTCCAAAATTTTCACTGATACTCTTCTAGTATGTATCTTTAGATGTGTTTTATACAAATTAAAACATTTTTTTTTCAGATTGTAATTCAGGAAAAGTAATATTTAAGTAATAAGAATGCAGATAGGCAAGCATACAGCTAAAGTAATCTCTTTGTCAAAAATTGAAGCAAGAAACAGTGTGATGCTTTTTAGTTATTGACAGCTTTGGTCTCAAATACCACTCCTTGACATACGCCTAAAGGACTCCATAGATATTTATCAGCCATGTTCACTGCTGCTCTATTCACAATAGTTAAGGATTGGAAAAAAATCTGAATGTACTAGACCTGAAGAATAGATTATCTATCTATCTATCTATCTATCTATCTATCTATCTATCTATCTATCTATCTATCTAATATGTACACATGAGATACTATTCAATTGTAAAGAAAAAATAAAATCATGAACTTTGCAGGTAATTGGATGGCACTAGAAACAATCATACTGAGTGAGGTAACCAAGACCCAGAAAGACAAGAGTTATATGGTCTTTCTTACTGTAAGGCTCTTAGCTCCAAATTTTCAGAAGTGAGTACATGCCCCGGAAATTGCAAAACCCGTAAAAGTAAAAAGCACTTTCTAAAAATAGTTTGTCAGTGTTGTTCAAGTGACTCCCAAAACATACAGGCAGTTGTTATTGCCCTTTGCTGACTCCCAGTAGTGGAAGGTAAGTCCTTATTGCTGAAGACCCCATGCACTTTAGGTGCAGGGCTCAGATGTGCCTGAACCAAAAATGATCTAAATGCCTCCTCCTTTGTTTCATGGTAACATAAGGCATTGTGAAAGCTTCTAGAGAAGAGAAGCAGCCAACAGACACACATAGCTATCACTCCTGTGAACCACAGAAACATGTAGAATGGCATTATAACACACTTGTTGGTAATCAAGAGTTCTCTAAGTGTACTTAAGACCCAATCAACAGGAGAGAAATCATGCCTGTTACTGGAAATTTAGCCTACTACACAGGTCTAATAAACTTATGGATCTTGGAAGAGAACCTAAAGTCACCACTTTGCTAAACCAGCATAATACATAAGTACACTCTAAGTATTTGTCCTTATATTCTTTATATGCATAGTGTTGTCCTTACTCCTTACCAAAGAAACTTTTCTTTACAACATATGAGAACCATTACAGAAAACCACAACCAACTAAGGATAAAGAATTGCAGAGCCCAGTCCCAACGAATACATTTAAAATACTGTTCCCTCAACTAGAGTTCAAGGAACATAGTGACTATTGGGTCATAGAGATTGATAGGACCCAGAGAATCAAAGGGTTTGCTATGAGAGCATGTCTTCCAGTAATGTCAGAAGCTACACTGATACATTCTCACCAGCACGAATTCTTAAACATGATCTGAACAAGAACAACCAAAAAGATATGCCAAGTATATGGTGGAAAGCCCATAAGGCCTCAAATTTATGCAAAGAACCATGGGAAACTATGGGATACTGAGAGTGGAAGAAGTAGTCTTCCTCAGGGAAGAGCGCACCAATGTTATCCAGTACAAGTTTTCAGCCTTGAAAAATGTAACAAGTAAGATTATACAAACTATATATATATATATATATGCATGCAATAATAAGTAATGAAAAAATAAGCTAGGAAATTGAAAAAAAAGTTGTATGGGAGGATTCTGAAGAAAAATAGGAGGGTGAATGGTGTAATTGTATTACTATTATTTTACAAAAAAGGAAAAAAGAAACACTATCAATCTTAGTTCTACCATTCAGTGCCTATTTGCTTCTGATTTTGGGATAAGTTGTTCAACTTATACAGCTCTGATTCTGAATAAGTAACACCAAAATAAAAAAAAAAATACATACAAAGTATCCAGAAGAGTATCTACATGAGGGATGTAGTTAGCTGATACTAGTTGGTCACGCTTCCTGACTCGTTTCATAACTAAGTATAATACATTTTCAGATACTGTAGCAACATTTCAAAAATAATTGACTTGAAAAAGGAAATAATCATTTTGTGGATTACTGAACCAATATTTCAGACAAAGCAGTCACCTATCCTGGAGGTAGCATATGGTCCAGGAAATTTAGTGTAAGTGAGCGCACAGTGAAACAACTCAACTAGACCACTCTGTGGGTAGATAGAAATTTTTATTAGGGATCAAAATGCTGTCTCTTGGGGCAAGAGAACAGTAGGTGTTGGGAAAAACTTCTTCAGTCATGGGGAGAGCAAGCAGAGGGGCAAAGGGAATGTGTGAGCCAAAACAGCCAGGGTGTTAGAGCACAAGGAGGTAGATTATAGGATGAAACAGCCTGGGGACTAGTGTGGGAACTTCCAACTGGGGTGGGCTATTTAGGGTAATCAGGAACTACATGTCCTTTGCCAGAAGTATTTGACTGTTGGGAGTGGATAAAGTCTTGGCTTTTCCTGACAAACAGAAACCTGTTTCATGAAATTTCTGAAGAATGTCAATGTTGGGTTTTTGTTTACCAGGGCAGAGTACAGCCTGAGCTGAGTCCAGACTCTAATATAGTACATCGACAATGACAATTTGGGGGGCCTGCTTTGGTCCTAATCAAGGCTGGGAAACAAAGAGAAGTTGGATCAGATTCTAATGTCATTTTCAAGGACATATTCATATATTATCTCAAGGAAATTTCCTAGGATTCATTTATTAAAGATCCCACCATTTTCCTCTCAGTATGGGGTATTTGGGACAGGATGCTATACACCTAACAGCAGGTATAGTTAAACACACTACAACTGCATCTCGTGAGAATTGTCAAGGGAGAGACAGAGCCACATCAATCTGCCTGCTTTTATGAATGTTATACAGACTGGGTTGTGGCAAATAACATTTGTGCTTATAGTTCCAGAACTATGAACCTGGAAGCTAGTGCCATGATCGCCACACCCCCTCTGGAAAGTCAAGAGAACTTCTTCATCTTCTTGTTTCTCATGCTGCATATATCCCTTGTGTGTGCTTGAATTTTCTGGTCCCTTGCATGTTCAATTGCCTCCCCCTGTTTCCAATTACCCATTTCCTTTCTTGGGTGCTTGTGATATATAATAGGGTCTGCACAGATGATTCGGGATAGTGTTCTATTGTAGTGCCAATGTGCAGCATACTCCTAATAAGCTCACATGTTCGAATCCCTGGGCCCCAGCTGGTGACTGTGTTTAGGAGGGTTGTGGGACCTTTAAGAGGTGGAACTGTTCTGCAGGTAGTAAGTAGGTCAATGGGGGTAGGCCTTGTGGATTTACAGCCCTGTAGGATGGTTTGAATGCTTGGCCCCGGGGAGTGGTACTAGAAGAAGGTGTGGTCTTTTTGTAGGAAGTGTGTCATTGTGGGCTTTAAGACCCTCATTCTAGCTCCCTGGAAACCAGTCTTTTCCTAGTTGCTTTTGGATAATGTAGAACACTCAGCTTCTCCAGCACTATACCTGAAGGGCACTGCCATGCTTCCTACCATACTAACAGGCTGAACTCTGAACCTATAAGTGAGCTCCAATTAAACATTGTCCTAGTAAGAGTTGCCTTGGTCATGGTGTCTGTTCACAGAAGTAAAACCCTAAGACAACCTGCTTCCTCTATCTCTTCTGTTTTCTGAGTGAAAAAGCAAAGTTCCAAGCAATCTCCTTGCTCCTGCTTCCAGGCTTTCCTGCTCTATGCCAAATCTCACTACGGCACTCTACAGCTCTAGACTATATGACAATCAACTCTTTCTCCTTTAAGTCATTCTTATCAGGGTATGCTATCCCAGAAAAATAAAAGAAACTAAGATATCTTTTTATTTCAAAGTCCTTAATTATAAGTGGAAAGATTATTTTCCTAAATCAGGCAATATTCACAGTGATTAAGTTGTGTCATTAATTTTGAGAAACAACACTGAAACTATTGTAACTTTTTTCATGTTATTAGTGACTTTGTTTTTAAGGATTTTTTTTATATTTTAATATATTTTGATTGAAATATAATTATGACATTCCTCCTCAATTTCCTCATACCAGCCACTCTCAAGTACCTCCCTCAGACTACTCTAATAGTGACTCCCAATTCTTAAACTGATAGCTCCTTCTTCTTTGATCATTTTTGTTATATTCATTTATATGTCCATATGCATATACATGTATGGACAGCCATGTATAAATACAACCTACTGAGTCTGATTTTGTTGTTTGTGCATATATGAATTCTGGTCTGACTACTGGACTGGACAACCAATAAGGGCCATTTGAAGGAGAGACTATTTCACTGCAGATTTCCTGGTGTTCCCTCACAATTTTTCTATTCACTTTCTGTGGTGTTCTCTGAGCCATAGATGCAAGGGCTTATAAATAAATGTACTTTTTTGTGGTTGGGTTCTTCACAATAATTTGGTGTTTTCATTATGTCAAAGTTGAGATTTTCTGTGCTAGTCACCATTTGCTGTAAATACAGGATTCTTTGTTACAGGGTGGTAGCTACACACATCTGTGAGTATAAGGATAAGCTTTAAGATATAGTAAGGAATTAAGCTGTTCTAGCAAGTGGCAATAGTACAGTTTTTTCCTAAGGTCTATTACCTCACATGCCCTAAGAAGCTGGCTAGTTTTCTAGTATCAAGGATGATTTCCCTCTTGTTAAGTGGATCTTTCTTAAGGTAGAAAGCTGTTGCTTGCTACATATTGTACATTTATGCATATCTTGACATACTAGTAATTGTTAAGGTTCATGGGTGCTGCACTTAAAGGGAATACATTTAACAGTTTTACTCACTGTAACCCTTAATGTAAAATTTCTCTTCCTTATAACTGTCACTTTTTATACCCTCCTTCATAATACAAGTCATCCCTGAAAGCTTACTTATACAATCTCAATTTCTAGTCCTGGAAATTTTCTTAACATTTAAGTAATATCTTTCATTTCTGATTCTTGAGCCAATCTTTTCTCTCTTAAAGCGGTTCCCCATGAAGCAGACAGAGACCATTACAGAGCACCACAACGTGTCAACATAGAAAGATCCCAGGAAGCCAAATCCAGTGGCTATATCTGTAATACAACTTCTGCATTTAAGACTCTGGAAACACCATCAAAGAAGGGGTAGAAACACTGTAAGAGCCAGAGGACAGTAGGTCTTCTAGGAGATCATATCTCCTAGAAATGATAGGGAAGCTATACTCATGATACCTCAACAATATGGCTGCCTAAACAAGATGTGAATACAACACCAAAAGTCATGTAAAGGTAGAAGGTGGAAAGCTCGAAAACTATAGGCAACTAAAGATTACTTAGAGAGAGAGAATTATTATCATCAGACAGGAAATGTCTAACTGGTTATCCAGTTTCAGGTTTTCATCTCTGAACTCATATACCTACAAGCAACTCTAAGTAAGTGGACACAACAGGTTTTCCATATATATCGATTTATTTTTATACATACAAAAGAATAATTAAAGAATAATCTCCATGACTTTGAAATGAGAAGTGAAGGAAGGTACATGGGATGGACGAGAGAGAAGAAAAGGAAGAAATAAATGATTTAAGTATATTTTAACTAAAATAATATGTGCTATTAAAATATAAGCAAAATTTACCCTTTTATTGGTTTTGTTTTATATTATATTTATCCTGATACCAAGGATTTTCCTGAAAAAAAGTCCAAGGGCTTAGTTAAACTGAATAATCTTTGCCAGAGGAGAGCTGGGTAATTTGTTCTGAATATCAAATCTACTTCTCTTTTTAAAATTTTTATTAGATGCTTTCTTTACTTATATTGAAATTTTATCCCCTCTGAAAACCCTCCTATCCCATCCCTCCTCTCCCTGCTCACTAACCCACCTGCTCCTGCTTCCTTGCCCTAGCATTCCCCTATATTGGGGCATGAAGCATTCTATTTCTTTTTATTGTCTCAAACACCAATAGTTACATTGGATCTTTGTATTCAGTTGAAAAGTATTGTCGTTAAAGGTGACTTCGATTTTTGTTCTGTTGTTAGTACATATACCATAGCCAGAAAAAAATTAGGAGAGGGAGAAAAGGATTGGTTTCATCTTCTGGTGTATAGTCCATCACTGAGGGAAGTAAGCACAGGAACTCAAGGATTAAACTTGAGCAAAAATCATGGAGGGACACTGCTCATTGCTAATTTCCTTGCAGGATTATGCTTCTCTCTCTCTCTCTCTCTCTCTATATATATATATATATATATATATCCAAGAATAACATGCCTAGGGAATGGTGAGACCCATGTTGGATTGGGTCTTTTCATATTAATTACTCATTTCCACAATCCTCACAGACATATTCATAGGCCAATTTGATCTGAGAAATCCCTTAACTGAAACTCTCTTCTCTGTTAACTGCAGGTTGTAGCAAATTGACAGAGAAAACTGGGTCCATATTGCTGCTAATCCAAAGAATTTACTAGAGACTGAAAGCAGCAAAGTGACTATCTTTAAGCCAGGAAGTAAGCCTATACCAGACATGCTAACTTTCCAGGTTTTCTATTTGTAAAAAAATAAATACTGTTTAAGTCATTGTATCTCTCATAGTTTTGTTGTAGTAACACAAGCAAAGACAAAAATTTTTGAGGATAAATTAATAGCTCCTCTTCGCTGACTTGACTTTGAAACAATGCAGAGAAAGTAGGCAGAGTTCATCAAAAGACCTGGAATCAAGACTTGGAAAACATTTTTTTACATATAAATAGCAATAAAAGTTGCTGTTTTTCACACTGGATATGGCAACTGGAAATCAGAAGGGAATGATGACGTGCACTAGCAGGTCATGAAGGAGTCCAATGTAACTGGTATCAAAAGTATAAAAAGGTTGATTTTGTGCCAAAATAGAAAGAAGTTGACTTTAATATAGCAGCTTTCTTTCCTTCATAAAAAAAAGACAAAATCAATTTTCAATATTATGAACTTTCAGAGACTAAATCTTCTCTCTTCCCAAAGAATGGAGAATTATTGAAATAATTATGTAAGCATTTATGTAATTATATTAGCATTATTTATTTTATTTATTTTGAGATAGATTTTCCTGTGGTTTGACTGGTCCTTCAGTTTAATCTTCTTACCTCAGCTTCTCAATTGTTGGGACAAAAGGACCTGACCTGGTGAAGTTTTAAAAATAATGGGCTTAATATTTGTTGGGTTAATACTTGGAAGGAAGAAAATGGAGGTGCAGAAGCAAAGGTAATTCTGCATTAAATCTGGACTGTGGGAGACTTTTGTTCATGACTCCTGCATAGCACACACAACAGCAACATACTATTACATATTGTCAAAAGCTTTGATAGAAAATTTAACTAAAAAATAATCAAATTGATCAACAATGAAAGACACTACCATCAGTTTTTACAATACTTTGATCATATTTAAAACAAACCAAACAAAATATGTAAAAGTAAAGGACAAGAAAAAATAAGTCCAAGGAATAAGGATGGATTTAACACTTCTACCAGTGAAAGCGGAAGAAAAGAAACAATTCCACTATAAACCTTCCACTATAGATGGTTTATATATATGTATATATGTACATATGTATATGCATATATATATATATATATATATATATATATATATATAT
>JADRCC010094569.1:0-12397 GCA_019843855.1 Hylomyscus alleni
TCTTGTCTTTATATCCAGCTTACCACCTCCCATTGCAGTCTCCCCCTCCCACAATCCTTTCCCCTACCCTTCTCCTCTTCTCTGAGTGGGTATGTCCCCCCTGGTATACTCCTACCCTGCCACTTCAAGTCTCTGGGAGGCTAGATGTTTTCTCTCCCACTAAGGCCAGAAAAGACATCCCAACTGGAAAAATGTCCCACATGCAGGCAACAGATTTTGGGATAGCATCTCCTCTAGTTGATCAAGAGGCACATGAAGCCCAAGCTTCTCATCTGCTACATAAGTTCAAGGAGTCCTAGGTCAAACCTGTGTAACTTATTTGGTTGGTGGTTCAGATTCTGAGAGGCCTAAGCCTCTAGGTTAGTTGACTGTTGGTCTTTCTGTGGAGTTCTTATGCCCTCTGTGGCTGCAATCCTTCCACCTATTCTTCCACTTTATCTTTCTGCAAAACCACTAAATTATCTCTTTGTAAATTGTATCACTTTGTAAATATACTATGTTATCAACATGGTGCCTGGCGTATCAATGAAGTTTTCTTAATCTAACATGCATGTGTCACATAGTGTTTACCTTAACTCTCTATATTATTAGTACAAGCAACATAATTTAGATACAGTATAGTTATTCTTAGAAAACAAAGATGGCTTCATTGCAAACTTATTATGAGTTATATTTTTCATTCAAAATTTTCTGTGAAACTGAACATTAATTCTTGAATGTAGTTTATATGAACCAGAAACAGTTCTTCTCTTTCTTTTGTGTATAGCTATATTTTTAGCATTTCATTATAATGAACAGAGAAGTGCCATTTGCCATAGAGATCTGAAATTAAATCTTCCATAAGTAAACTAAATAAGAAAATTAAGGGACACATAACAAGCGTAAGAAAAAAATGGAAATGAATGTAAAAGGACAATCAATGTTAGCAATCATCAAAGGATATACTAATAAACATGGGATGTTTATATTATGACCTTCCCTTTAAAACTTGGGGATCCATATGGAAGAGAAGGCAGAAAGATTGTATTAGCTCAAAATAGTGGATGACTTAAAGAAAATGGCATTTTCCAGATAAAACAGTGTAGACAACCATGTAATGTCACTGAGATTATGAGATAATGTGAAGGTCCCCACAAAGTTAAACTGAACAGACACCCAGCATAGAGAAAGGGAAGTGGGAATAAAAAATCTCAGTCCAATCCAGAATTGAAAGCTACTTGCAGAGAGAAAATCAGTTTTCTTCAGTGTAGTGACAATGAGTAAATTAGCCACACTCCAAGGAAAAAGTAATCCACCAGTTTAAACTAGACTTTGTTTGTTTTGTTTTAGATTGTTTTTCTTTGTTTTAGGAGATGTAAAGGTCCTAAACTTGGATCAGTATGGAGGTGGAACAAGATTTGGGAGGAGTTAGAATGAGGAAAGAAAGTTATCAAGAATTATGAAATTCTCAAAGGATAAAAAAATAATTATAGCAATTTTTGAATAGGAACTATAGAATTTATCATTTTCATATGTTTATATATATCAACCTATAATCTTGTGTTGCTCTTTTGTTTGATTTGTTTTGTTATATTTTGTTTTGTTTTTGTTTTTCGAGACAGGATTTTTCTGTATAGCGCTGGCTGTCCTAGAACTCATTCTATAGACCAGGCTGGCTTCGAACTTACAAATCCACCTGGCTCTGCCTCCCAGGTGCTGGGATTAAAGGCATATGCCACCACTGCCTGGCTTGTGCTGCTCTTGTTTCAATTTTATGATATTATATGTTCAATATTTACTTTTAATAGAATAGCTTAATTTCACATTATTATTTTTTATTTGTCTATAAATTTTATTATTTCTTTGAGAACTTCACACAATGAGTTTTCATTTTATTCATCTCAATGGGAAGCTTTTTAATAACTTAAAGATGAAAATGTTTGCACAGGTAGGTAGATTATCCTTAGGAGTTTAAGATGTAACAGGGAAATATAGGATCATAAGAAAACACACTTCACATATATCCATTTACATATATGTATATAAAGTTAAATAGATAGAAATCAAGAGCAAAAGTTTTTTGTCAGTATGTTATGTTATTTTGTTATTTGATCTGTGAAATTTTATAAACTTTCTAGTCTTCAAATGAACTGTAAACTCTAAGTTGCTAGAGTTAACTGTGATAAATGCTGAAGCAAATTGAAATTTTAGTAAATGCTATACAAGTTTAAAACACTATTCTCATGAGATCATGAGCTAAGTAGTATTTACTGAAAGAGAAAAAGAATAATTGATCTAACATCTCTGAATTCATTCTCCAGGGGTTTCAGTCAATCAAAAATACATTTTCTGAAAAAAATATCCTTAAGATAGTGCTTTAGTCATAGAGGCAGGAAAGAAGAAGAAAATAAACTGGGACATATCATACCTAAAAATTAATTTTATAGTATTATTTCTGGCTAATTGCAAAATCATTTTAAAATATAAAGAATAATTTCTCAGAATATGTTAATTGGCTCAAAATTAATTCATTTTACACATATGGTTTTGATAGAATAGATGTTCACAGGTGAGGTGATGAGTCTTACAAGGATACATGATAGGATGAGATATAATTAAGATGGTAAACACATACAGAATATCATCAATGATATATTAATAGTTATAACAGTTGATATTAATGTAACCAGAAAAGACATAAGCAAACCTTTTTATTTTATTCAGTTTTAATTCTGAAATTGATACTAATGACAGTACCAATTCTACCTGGTGTCTCAGAACTGTAGAGAAGGAAAGGCTTAATATATTCTAATAATCATAGATTTTTCTTTCTTTTTTTTTTATGGCCTGGGACACATCAAATGGTACTGACCAAGGACAGATTATCAAGATAAACATAAACATTTACTAAAGAGAATAATTGGATGACAAGGAATCCAAATAAATAAATGAGGAACAGAAGTAACTATTAAAAATTAGTTCATATATGCATGAGACAAAAAAAGGAATGAACAAAGGGAAAAGGAGAAAAAAATAGAAATTTCCCCTTGAAATTCATCTGTTTATTAAGGGAAGATAATAGAAGATGTTTCTTTAATATGGACATAAAGATGACAGTTGTCACATAAAAATTTTATGGCCTGACTCTTGAGAGAAAATGGTCAGGAAGTCCTTTCTTCACCTGGATTTCTCAATGTCTTTCAGCTTAAATCACTTTATATATCAAAACTGCTATATTTTCATGTAATGTTCTATAAATCCCAATATCATTTTGTGTTATTACTTTGTGTGAATAATCAATGTCCAGATTAATATATATTTGTGTGTCTATGTATACATGTTTGTGTAATATATATAAATATTTTTAACATCGGAAAAACTAATCTAATGAATAAATTATTCATTAAATTAATTTATTTTAAATATCAAGAAGTCTTTTCTTTTTTATAATATAAAATGTTATAAATATATATACATACATATTTTCTAACCATAACCTTTTGTATCTTGAGAATAAAATTCAGGTTGACAGCTTACCTAGAATACATGAAGCCTTTGGTTCTATTCTTAGCACTGAAAATACAATCCACATTTAATATCAGTTTATTATATCCATAGAGAGAGAATTAGCAATTTATAAATTCTATTAGAGAAATAGTTCTACCATAGTCACAGCCAATGTCCAATGTCATGTGATTAGAGTATATATTTTTAAGTTAATGATATATTTGTTTACCTCACTGTTGTTTGATAAAATCAGCTTTCTCTTTGAAGTAGTATTTGTAAGATGACACAGAACAGGATCATTGACAATAAATCAGTTGACTTAAGTAGGGCACAGATTACCTTATACTATTCCAAGAATTTACTTAACTAGGTAAAATACTCATACATTAGCTTTTTATGATATCTTATTTGAATATACCCCCTACCACTCTTAAGATATATGAAAGTATACTTGTATTAATTACAAATATTTACAAATTATAACAATGACCATTTTTGTTTACTCCAAATTTCTAAGGATAAGAAGAGTACTTTGAAAATTTTCTTGCATGAGTAAACATGTGAACTGATTTTATGGATGAGAGTTAAATTATGAAACTATTGAATACTAAAATTATCTTCAAGAATACAAATTTCCCATGGGAGAATTTAGATTATATTTTATATTTTATAGCTAAAAGGGGAAATGTTTAAGTATTAAAGTATTTTCTGTCTTATAATAAAATATGAAAAGAAATTTCAATGAGCCTTGCAAATATACTCCAGACAAAAGGATGCCTTCATAACATTAAAACTATAAAAACTGAGTCATAGGCAGTACGTAAGTATGTAGTACTAAATTATTTACTCTACAAGATTATTTTCTAATGTATCATACCACAGTATTTTAAAAATGAATTATTTTATTCTGTTATGTTAACTTAGGATTAATATTTATTGAGCTTAAAAATATGTACATTGTGCATTTTTACTTTTCAAGTCCTAAGGTCAGGTTAAATTTTTTATGGAAGTGAATTTATAATCAAGAACTTGATTTATAAAAACAAGGTTAAAGAATATTTAGATGGACACAAGACACAGACCTCTATGCTTTCTCTTCTTTTTTTTAATTAGATACTTTCTTTATTTACGTGTCATACAATATCTCCTTTCCTAGTTTCCCCTCTGAAAAAAAAGAAAAAATAAAATAAAATAAAATAAAATAAAATAAAAAATCCTGTTCCCACCCCCTTCACCCTACTCAATACCCCACCCTCTCCTGCTTCTTGGCCCTGACATTCCCCTACACTGGGGCATAGAACCTTCACAGGACCAAGGGCCTCTCCTTCCATTGATGACCTACAAGGCCATCCTCTGCTACATATGCTGCTGGAGCCATGAGTCCTACCATGTGTACTCTTTGATTGGTTGTTTAGTACCTGGGAGCTCTGAGGGTACTGGTTAGTTCATATTGTTGTTTGTCCTAAGGGGCTGTAAACCCTTCATCTCCTTGGGTCCTTTCTCTAGCTCCTTCTTTGGGGACCCTGTGCTCAGTCCAATGGATAGCTATGTGTCTCTACTTCTGTATTAGTCCAGCACTGTCAGAGCCTCTCAGGAGACAGCTATATCAGGCTCCTGTCAGCCAGCACTTGCTGATATCCACAATAGTGTCTGGATTTGATGATTGAATATAGGAAGTATTCCCAGGTTGGGCAGTCTCTGAAGAATTGTCCTTCTTTCAGTCTCTGCTCCATGGTTTGTCTCTGCAACTCCCTCCATGGGTATTTTGTTCCTCCTTTTAAGAAGGATCGAATTATCCACACTTTGGTCTTCCTTCTTCTTGAGTTTCTTGTGGTTTGTGGATTGTATGTTGGGTATTTTGAGCTTCTGGGCTAATCTCCACTTATCAGAGAGTGCACACCATGTGTGGTTTTTTTTGATTGGGTAAAAAATCCAGGTGACAGCAGATGCTGGAGAGGTTATGGAGAAAGAGGAACACTCCTTCATTACTGGTGAGATTGCAGGCTGGTATTTATGCTTTCTCTTCTGAGTGGTAGAATAAAACAATGAAATTTCCTAAATTATCTTTATGTTGACCAATTCTCAATTTCTCTATGAATTTGAAATTATTATTTTTGTTAATTTTAAGTTTGAATATTTTATCCACATTAATCTTGGTAATATTCATACATTTAAAAAGGTTATTTTGAAACTTTTCTCTACTTTGAAAACTTTGATTTATATTTTATAAATATAGAATCCATATGCTTTAAAATATAGGGACAAATGGTCTGGCAACAGAAATGTGTAAAATGTTTGAAAAGGAAGCAGAATACACATCCTGGAAATTAATGGTATTTCTTTCAAAGTAAAGTTATTATCAGAGTAATTAATAACATGTTATCTCAAAGAAAAATATTCATCCTTAGTACTTCTAGAGATTAAAGTGAAAATGATTTGAAAATAAAAATCATTTCTCAAAATTATGTTTTCATTCATAAATAGTACTCTGCTTGCAGTTTTAGGTGATTGTTTTATTCTGATGTAATAAAGCAGCAGTTTTGATGCAATTTCAAACAGAAATATGCTATGTATCTTCCTTGAGTGGGAAGTTCCTCATTCTATCTTATGATGTCTTTCTTCTGTGTCTTTTCCTTAACAGGAATATTATCACATTTTCATCTGATTATATCTTATTTGTCATAATGATAGTTTAATTATTTTTAAACAGTGGGTATTCTGTTCAAGAAAGAATAATTTCTTCAAGTACAGTAACATTGAATTTTCAGACATGAGTTATCACACATTTGTATAGTGAAAAGTGAGAATATATTCCCTTAATACCTTGCACAAATGTAGGATTAATGCTCTACTTTGTGAATATTACTTTAAAACTTGACAAGGGAAATGTGAATATGTTTTCCTGGATAGAAAAGAATACTAGTACAACAAGTTATGCATTATTCCACAGATCAGACTTAGTAATTACAATGTATATAAATATGTGTGCATGTGTGTGTGTGTAGTAAAGCATGATGTAAACCAGAGAATTGCTCTTTTGTATATAATAATTCAAATTAATATTACAATCTTGCTGAAATAAATCTTGGTTGCATTTCTTTTATGCAATAGTAATAGAACTGGAATCAGAATACTGTAATTTCAAGATGTCATGCAAAAATGTCCTCAACTTCAAACAAGTATTTTGAGGAGGTAATTGGTTGTACATGTCAACAATTTCTTTTAAACAAACTTCTATGTTCAAATTACCCCACAATGCTAATTAATGTCACATTAGCTGTTATGCTATTCATAAGCTAAGATAAGAAATCAACATCAAGCATCTCCTGAATATTGTAAGTAGCACCTGCGAAAAAATTCAGATAAAATGAGGGTATAAGGTTATTTGGGGAAACTGTTTCAAAAATAGGGAATATAAAGTTAAAGACATTATATATGTTTGGTATAGATTGCCTATGAAACAATCTTAAAATGAAGAGGTTTGAAGATATTGTCAGAGAAACAAGGGTACAATATTAATTTCTGTGAAGACTATTTTTCAGTAGGAAACAGGGCAAATATTTATATATTTTACTTAGGGATTATGGTTGTTTAGTAAACTAGTGGTTTTTAATTCTCCTCCAATAATCATGACAAATAACATTGTGTGGACTGAGTAGCTTTCATTTAGAAACATATATCACAACAACAAATAATGAAAAAGAAGCCAAGAATTTGAAAGAGGGGAGAGATATATGTGAGAGTTTGGAAGGAAAAATGGGAAGGCAAAAATATTGTAATTAAATTATAATCCCCCAAATAAAATTTAAAAATAAAAATAAAAAACTGTACCTGTTTTTGGTAGTTCCAGACCTAAAATATTTTTTTTTCATTCTAAAGAGGTACCAAAAACTCTGAGAAAATATTAACTCATTGAGAAAGTATTTACTTACTTGCAACTCCTTTATCCTATTTAGATCTCCATACCACACAGTCATCCATGTGCTTATGCCTATTTTCACTCTTCTGGAGCAGAACTGAAAAATTTTAGTCATAGCAATGCCTGTAGAACAGCTGTAATATTTACTACTTGTCCATTTATAGAAAATCTGTGTTTTCTCTTTTGGATATAGATTTGTGTACCATTTTGATTGCCATTTAATTAGGGTGAAGCAAGGAGTCCTGTAGGGTAGCAGTCCAGGAATGATATGAGCATGTTTTACTTAATAACAAGATGGGTTTCAATGTTACCAACAATGTTGATGACTTCTACAAGTAAGATTGAATTATACTTTTATCTCCTCTAACATATTTATCTCTGCAAGGATATAGGTCTGCCTTTTCCTTCTCCTCGTTTCTTTTTTTTAAAAAGTAATAAAAAATACACATAGATGCTTGCATGTGCATGTGCATGAAGACCAGTAGTGGGCATAGTTAGTTTTTGTCAAACTTTTCAATGAGAGAAACTTTTTCCTTAAAAATATATTGCAGCAAGAATGCCTACAGCAGTAAATTTTATTTAATAGTTTATTGTAAATAGTAAAGTAATAGTAATAGCTATCATAATAGGTAATAGTATTGAAATTATGTTATCCTTAGTTTGAGAGACCAGGAAAGCACAATGGCTTCAAGTAAGATGGCCAAATTGTCACAGAATAGTTTTCATATATAGTTTATTTTAGGAAGTACTGTTTTGAGGAAGAGACACACATATTTATTTAGTAAAATATGTGATGTGTTATAGACCTCACTTGATTGAAGGGCTTAATTCATTGATTTACATCATGAACAGTGTTATGCAAGCTCACCAAAATCAATTTTAAATTTGTATTTATTTCTAAAGGAAAAACAACAGCAGGCATAGGGTGTTTCTTATGTTTCTATTCTTCTCCTACTATACGGAATTCTGTCAATCATTAATCTCAATTTTATCCTTTTGGTTTTTGCTGCTTACCACATTTGTATGCATTTATGCAGAAATGGTATAATACAGAGTTTTGTATTAGGTTATTAGAAACACAGAATGTTTTATAAATTTTAATATCTCCATGTTAAAACTAAAATGCCATCAATTTCTTGATTCAAAATCTAGTTTTTGTAACAAAACTATGTTTTAATTTATTTTATAGGCCCCCATCCTGTTCCCTGCTCTCCCAGTCCCTCATCACTCCACTTTTTCTCTGAGCGAATAGAGCATCCCCTCCCACTCCTTTGTATATCCTGCCACGCTGGCATAAGTCTCTACAGGGCTAGGCATGTCTTCTTCCACTGAGACTATAAGAGCAAGCTGAGTTAGGGGAACTGATAACAAAGACAGGCAACAATTTTAGGGATAGCTCCCTCTCCAGTTGTTCAGGGCCCACATGAAACCAAGCTGCTCATATATGCAGGGGGCCTAGGTCCAGCCCACATATGCAATTTGGTTGGAGGTTCAGTCGCTGAGAGCCTCCTAGGGTCCAGGTTATTTGACTCTGTTAGTCTTTCTGTGGAGTTCCTATACCCCTGTGGGCCCCCAGTCCTTCTTCTACCTCTCTCATAAGAGTCCCTAAGCTGCATAAAATGTATGGCTGTTGGTCTCTTGTCTGTGCATCTTTCTGTGTCAGCTGCTGGGTGGAGTCTCTTAGAGGATAGCCATGTAGGCTCCTGTCTGCAAACATAACAGAGTATCATAAGTAATGTCAGGAATTTCTGCCTGCCTATGAGATGGGTCTCTAGTTGGGCTGGTTATTGCTTGAACATTCCCTCAGACTCTGTTTTATCTCCTGTCCTTGCATTTCTTGTAAAGAGAATACATTCTGGGTGAAATTTTTTGTGAGTGGCTTAGTTTACCTTACAGCTCCATTGCAGTTCCTGCCTGGCTACAGGAAGTGGTCTGTCCAGGTACTGGAGTATATAAAAATAAAACTAAATAAAATTAATTCAAGCAAATCAGTAGCCTTCCTTTATATAAATGATACATGAGTTGAGAAAGAAAATAGGGAAACAGCACCCTTTACAATAGTCACAAATAATATAAAATATCTTGAGGTAGCCCTAAGTGAAAGATCTGTAGGACAAGAATTTCAAGTGTCTTAGAAAAGAAATTGAAGAAGACCTCAGAAAATTGAGGGATGCCCCATGCTCATGGATTGATGGAATTAACATAGTAACAATGGCCATCCTACTAAAAGCAATATACAGATTCAATGCAATCCCCATCAAAATTCCAACACAATTCTTTAAAGACATAGCAAAAGAAACAACACAAATATCTCTCAACAGAGGAATAGATACAGAAAATGTGGTATATCTACACAATGGAGTATACTCAGCTATTAAAAACAATGAATTTATGAAATTCATAGGGAAATGGATGGATCTGGAGAATATCATCCTGAGTGAGGTAACCCAATCACAAAAGAACATACATGGTATGCACTCTAAGGAGTTGCAGCAACAAACTATGAAGGAAGGACAGTCCAGAGACTGTTCCACATGGGAATCCTTTCCATATTCAATCATCAAACCCAGACACTATTGTGGATGTCAGCAAGTGCTGGATGACAGGAGCCTAATATAGCTGTCTCCTGAGAGGCTCTGGCAATACCCGACTAATACAGAAGTAGAGACTGACAACCATCCATTGGACTGAGTACAGGGACTCCAATGAAGGAGCTAGAGAAAGGACCAAAGGAGCTAAAGGGTTTGCAGCCCCTTAGGACGAACAACAATATGTACTAACTAGTACCCTCAGAGTTCCTAGAGACTCAACCAAAGAGCACACATGGTGGGATCAATGGCTCCAGCAGCATATGTATAGCAGAGGATGGCCTAGTCGGTCATCAAGTGGAGGAGAGGCCCTTAGCCCTGTGAAGGTTCTATATCCCAGTGTAGGGGAATGACAAGGTCAAGAAGTGGGAGAGGATGGGTTGGTGAACAGAGGGAGAGAGGAGGAAACAGGGCTTGTTTTTTTGTTGTTGTTTTTGATATTTTTATCTGAGGGGTAACCAGGAGAGAAGATATCATTTGAAATGTAAATAAAGAAAATATCTAATAAAAAGTAAATAAATAAATTAATAAAAACACCCTGTAAAAAAAGAAAGAAAGGTAGAGAGAAGAAAAGAAGGAATATTAGGATGACTAAGACTTGTTGGCTCTCTCCACCATCTTAGCACCTTTGCACGCTAATATTGAAGATTTTATGTCAAAGATGAAACTGAATTCTTCTTAGGTGACTGATGCATTTATATGTATAAAGCAAAAAAAATCTGAATTTTATTTAGAAAAACAAAAATCCCCAGTATAGCAAAAACAATTATAAACAATTAAAGAACATCTGGAGGAATCACCAACTCTGACCTCAAGCAATACTTCAGAGAAATAGTCAAAAAATGGTATGATATTGTTATAGAGACAGACAGGCTGATCAATGGAATAGAACTGAAATAAAACCACAAATATATGGACACTCGATTTTTGACAAAGAATTCAAAAACATACAATGGAAAAAAGAAAGCATCTTCAATAAATGGTGTTCATCTAACTGGCAGTCAGTATGTAGAAAAAATGAAAATGGAGTCATATTTGTCACCTTGGACAAAGCTCAAGTCCAAATGGATCAAGTATCTGACCATAATCTAATAGAAGAGAAAGTAGGAAAGAGTATGGAGCTCATTGGCACTGTGTGAAAGTTTTTAAATAGAAATTCAATGGACTGTCCTTTTTGTTTAGCTTCTTTTTGGTCTGTGGAATTTAGTGTGAGCATTATGCATTTTATGGCTAATATTGGTTTAAAAGTGCGTACATATCATTAATGTGTTTTGGTATGAGTTACCTAACTCATCAGGAATTCATCAATTTCCCTGCAAAATTCATGATGTCTTTATTTTTTAATAGCTGAATAGTATTCTACTGTGTACTGTGTACCACATTTTCTTCATGCATTCTTCAGTTTACAGACATCTAGGTTGTTTCCATTTACTGGCTATTACGAATAAAGCATTTATGAACATAGCTGAACAAGTGTCCCTGTGGTATATTGTGGCATACGCAGGAGTAGTATAGCTTGGTCTTGAGGTAGACCTATACTCAGTTTTCTAAGAATCCCCAAAATTGATTTCTAAAGTAAACAAAACAAAACAAAACAAAAAACAACAAAAAATTATGTGAGTTTTCATTCCTTGGCATCTTGGCAGTAATGGAGGAGTGTTCCTTTGTTCCACATCCTTGCCAACATGGGCTATCACTTGAGTTTTTATCTTACTTATTCTGACTGGTGTAAGATGGAATCTCTGAGTTGTTTTGATGTGCATTTCCCTGATGACTAAGGACTTTGAACTTTTGTTTACATTTCATGGCCATTCAAACTTCCTCAGTTGAAAATTCTATTTGTCTCTGTAACCTATTTTTTTAATTGACTTTTTTGGATTGTTGATGTCTAACTCCTTGAGTTCTTAGAAAATTTTGAGTATTAGCCCTCTGACCCATTTAGGGTTGCTGAATATCCCTTCCCAATCTGTAGGCTGCTATTTGTCCTATGGACGGTATCCTTTGCCTTATAAAAGCTTTTCAGTTTCATGAGGTCTCATTTACCAATTGTTGATCTTAGAGCCTGAGCCACTCTTTTCTGTTCAGAAAACTGTCTCTGTACAGAATTCAAGGCTATTTTCCATTTTCTGTTCTATTATATTTAGTGTACCTGGTTTTATGTTGAAATCCTTAATCTATTTGGACTTGAGTTTTGTACAGGATGATAGATATGGATCTATTTACATAATTCTACATGCAGATATCCCGTTAGACAAGCACTATTTGTTGAAGATGCTTTTCCTTGATGGTTTTTCCTTCTTTGTCAAGCAAGTGTGCATAGGTATGTGGCTTTATTTCAGGGTTTTGGATTCAATTGCATTGATCAATCTGTCTGTTTTATAACAATACCAGGCCTTTTTTTTTT